>PVJA010014947.1:0-46467 GCA_004027025.1 Myocastor coypus
AAAAAAAAAAAAAAAAAAAAAGAATTATCTCTTTAAAGGGAGCTGGGGAGATGGTTCCGAGGCACAAGTGCCTGCTGGGCAAGTGCAAGGTCGTGAGTTTGAACCCCGGTCCCACAAAAAATAAATAAATAAATAAATAAATTAAAAAAAAAAAGAATTAAAAAAAAAAAGAATTATCTCTTTAAGGATTAGTCAACCTTGGTCATTAAAGAAACAAAAACCCAACATTTTACAAGAGGACTTCAGTGTGCTTCCCAGAGTGTCGTTTTTACAGTCGACATATTCATTTGATTTCAAGTTCGTCTGAGTTCTCAGATAACTTCCTAACAGCATAACCCAAAGCACATTAATGTTTTCAATAATCTTCCTTTTTGCCTTTAAAGAGAGAATTTTTTCCATTCTTGAATGCTGAAATAAAGAACAGATCATTTGTGACTTTAATTATATCAAAAATATACCTGGTTAGATAATACAATATTGGTGAATGTAATACCTTTTGATTTCAATGACTGCTTCTTAGTTACTTTCTCGTTTCTGGGCCAAAAAATATCTAACAACCATAAGCTAAAGGACAAAAAGGTTTACTTCAGTTGATAGTTTGTAGAGGTTCCAGTTCCTTGTTGATTGGCTTCAAGGCAGGCTGGCATGGCAGAGGGGCAACACAGAGGAGCAATCTAGGGTAGGCAGAAGGCAGCCAGCCTGGCTTCCACCCTTCCTTCCTTTCTTCCCTCCTCCCTCCCTCCCTTCTTTCCTCTCTTCCTTCCTCCCTTCCCTTCTCGTTCCTTCCTTCCTTCCTTCCTTCCTTCCTTCCTTCCTTCCTTCCTTCCTTCCTTCCTTCCTTCTTGCAGTACCGGGGCTTTAACTCAGGACCTTGCAGTTGCCAGGCAAGTGCTTACACTACTGAGCTATCTCCCTGGTCCCTACCTTTTCCTTTATAGTCAGCCCAAGCTACAAACCTGTTGGTTGGTGCCATCCACACCTATGATTGGGCTTCGTATCACCCACATCCAGAATGATGCTAACCCAATCAGTGAAGTAATACAATTGTCAGATTTTTTTAAAAAATTATTCTTTATTTATGTTATGACCCCTCAGCCTGCCCTGGGGGTGGGGCTGGTGCAGCACGTGGTGCCAGGGATTGAACCTTGGTCCCTGCGGTGGCCTAAGCTTGCTTAAGCAGGCTTTTAGACTGCTGAGCTATCTCACTGGCCCCAGTTATAACATATTCTTAATCCATATTCACACAGGCTAGACCCAGCCACTTTTGAAAGCCCCACCTAGGAGCACAGGAGCCTTTAGGTGACATTTAGATATAAGGCACAACAGATTCACACTTCTTTATGGTTTCACAGCGGGAAACTGAAAATGAGAAGGGGGCTGTGGAGCAAAAATCTTAGCCCAGAAAATGGTGACATTAAAAACAAACAATTTAAGTTACCAAAGGAAGTTGTGAATCAGTATATAGTAGTCAGCCCAAGGTCAGAATTTTAAAAAACTTTTAGAGAGATTTAGGTTGATGCCTTGATTTCCTCAGTGTGCTTTGATGTCACCAACATACTTG
The DNA here is from genome assembly GCA_004027025.1 of Myocastor coypus. Classification (NCBI taxonomy): domain Eukaryota; kingdom Metazoa; phylum Chordata; class Mammalia; order Rodentia; family Myocastoridae; genus Myocastor; species Myocastor coypus. The sequence goes on from PVJA010014947.1 coordinate 1,562, forward strand.
ATGGAGATCTCTCCAATGTGCTTTGCCTCTTCATGTCTTCATTAAATCACGTGTCTGGCTACTCAGTGTGGAATGTGGTTAACAAAGGTCACACAAATATTTACAGTGTTTACCAAGGCTGGGAAGTTCACTCCCATCGATCTCTCTGGGGGAATCCCATAGCTCCTGTAATATCTCATTTCCGTTAAGTAAAAAGAAATACTTTTTTGAGAGCAGTAATGGTGTACTCATTCGCGGAACACTAGCATTTAATACTCAGACATAGCCATAGGTCCCTGGACTGGTAACAGGATGAGGACAATCAGAGCAAGGTCCTGGAACCCAGGAGGAGAAAAATACTGTGAGGAAGAGGTGGTAGTCAGTATGTCACAAATTGCAGATGACGCTTGGAAAGTAAGGGTTAAGAAACGCTATCGGGTTTGTCAAGATCTTTAGTTACCCCTGACTGATTTTGGAAGAAAAGTGGTTTGGAAAGCCTGATCTATATGTATAAAAAAGTATGTAGACTGATGGTGGCTGGTTATGATTGGAATTTTCAGGCGTGCATGAACATGATACACGGCACATAGGACACACTGTAAGGAGCTATTCTAAAAGAAGGCCACCCTGAAGACGGTGGACGGAAAGTTCAGTGGTCGTGTCCGTGAAAAACAGGTTTAATACAGTTCCACATGAGGACTTTTTGAAGACCTGGAGGCTAACCTGTGAGGCAGAGGTTGGAGGTTCTGAGTAAAGAATAGATTGACAGAAGAACTAGGCTCTCTAGGCATAGGGAAGAACTGCATGTTCTTTGCTGTGCTCTTCAGCTGCTTAAACACTTAAAATGCTATCAGTATTTAGTTATTTATTAGAGTGGTGAGGTAAGTTGCATAAAATGGTATCAGGCACACGCAAGGGATGTATCTACAACTTTATGACGTAAAATAAAAGTGCTAGCAATGCAGATTAGGACCTGTCCTGCAAAGAGATCATCAGAAATACTTTTAAAGCTCTGGGGAGATAGCTTGGTGGTGTGATCACTTGCCCAGCAAGTGTAAGGATCTGAATTTGATCCCCAGTAGCACAAGCAATGGTGGCCCCAGAACCTGGCAGAAGCCAGGCTCTGAAACCGGGAGTGGTAACATATACCCGTAGTTCCAGTTCTGAGGAGATTGAGACAGGAGGATCACTAGAGTTAGAGCTGGAGTACTCAGTATTTATACTACTCTATGGAAAGAGCGACAACAACAACAACAACAACAACAACAACAACAACAACAACAACAAAGAACTACTTTTAAAGCAGAAGCTAAGCTAAAGGAAAGAATGTAAAATCCCATCTTAGATTGGTTTTCTAAGGGTCGAGGTGGTTATGGGTAGTCTATGTCAACCTGTCAGTTCTGCTGCCAAATATAGTAAGTTCTCCTATTGCAATGCAGAACTACAAAGCAGTGCCATAAATAACAATTCCAGGCCGCCAGTGTCACACGATCTTGCTGCACCCGCCATCCTGGCACTACTGTGCTTATTCTAAAGGTCAAATGAGTTTTGAGAATATTTATGTTCTATTTGGATTAACTAATTGAAATTTTGGCCTTTTTCTCCAGTTGCCTGTTCTTTTACTGGAAATTAATTTGTTACAAGACACACTGAGTTAATTAGTCTGATTAGCTCCATCTCCACGCTTGCAGCCGAAGAGTTTAAAGTCAAGGTACTGCTTACACAGATGATTATTTGTAGATGGTAATTCTTGAGTTATTGTCTTAGGGTAGTTATTAGCATATTATTAGTATTTCTTTTACTGACTTGACAAGAAGAAGAATCTCAGCTCTACCTCCTATTTTAGAACTTAATTGTCAGTAAAGACTAACAAATTTGTATTCTGTCAACATTTTTGCGTTGGAGACTTTCAAAATATGAGAACTGATGCTTAAAAATAATTACAAGTTTAAAAAGGTGGTGGTAGTAAGCTCTTTATTGATGAGGTTGTCATCACAATGAATAATCAACGAATATTTATCTCCTACCTGTTGAAATGTTGAAGCTCAGCAGAAAAGTGGCTCACCACTAGAGGCCAGTCTGGTCTTAAAGCTTAGAAGAACTAATGCCAACTGCAGCAACAAAAATGGTGATGGCGGTAGGTTCACGGAGGTAAAATTGAGACAAAAGTGAGACAAATTTGGACATCAAGTTGATGTGGATTTTTGTGCAAAGGTGACTGTTTCCAGCTTCTATGCAAATATTTTGTATTAACTGACATTACTGACTTATAGTACCAGCAAACTTGGAAATATTGCTCAAGGAGGAAGGCATAGTTTGATGATCTTAGGGTAGGGAATCATCCATATAATACGTATATTAACTTTTACTACCACACGGAGAAAGCTCTTTAACTGTTCTATCCAGGCTTGATTACCCATAAAGAGATAATAAGATTATCTCTCTCAGGAGAGGGAGATTTGGTTAAAGCGTGAAAGTGTCTCTAGCACAGTAACGGCTAATTATTGTTATGTACAGCAAAGTAATGATAGTGAAAATCAATGGAGTGCATGGATGAAGGAGTTGCCTGCTGCTTCCACTACAAATTAAAACATCCATCAACCCCGTGTGATAATTAAAAGTTCTCTTTCTATAGACTATTTTCAAATAAAGAAGGTGGAGACAGTTTGCCTGTTTCATTGGTATTTGATTTTAGCTATAGTCACTGGTTTGCTGAATCCACCTGCTGGTTGCCCTAATCTAGATCCTGTACGTCTTGCAGAGGGAGAGCTGTAGAGGGTTTTCTTCCGCATTTAGAAGACTTTGTAAGCTCTCCAAACTGTAAGCAAAGTACAAGCATGTATATGATGTGCATGATTGCTAAATGTATATGTGTATACATTCACAGAGTTTGTAATACTCTCAAACTTGTAATTTAACAAAAAAAAGTTATCTTCACTGTTTTTGAAGTTTTGATGGTGGCAATTGCTACCATCATACCAAAGTACCTGGTTAAAGGTAAAAGTCAGTGAAAATGAACATCAAAAACAAACAAATAAAAAAATAGTGTCGGAAGAAAAAGTTACTAAAATTTAATGGCAAGTCTAAATGGGAAATTTTGTTGTCCCAGGGATGTGTGACTTTACCTATATAAGAAGGATAAGAACCTTTAAATTTTCTGGTAGGATTAGGAATTTTTAATTTTTAAAAATTTTTTGTGTGTTTGATACAGGATCTCACTTTGCAGCTCTGACTCAGTGATCTGCCTGTTTTCAGCCTCTCCAGTGCTGAGATTATAGGCATGTGCCTCTGCACCCAGACTCGGTCTCTAGCCCAGCGCGCGTGAGGGTGGGGGTTGTCTCATCATGCGATTTCGGGGGATGGAGCACTGGTCCCTGTGCTTGTCTAAGCAGGCATTTAGTCTGCTGAGCTATCTTGCCTGCTCTTAGGCCTAAGAATTTAACCCAGTGCCTTTGCACTGAGCTACATCTCAAACTCCTCGCTCCCTTCTTTGTTTTGAATCATGGGCACACTAAGTTGCTCAGACAGAGGCGGAACTTATCGCTTTTCTGCCCACTCCTCTCAGAAAGCTGTCATTGCAGGTGTGCACTATCATTCTAATCTCTATTTTTAGAATGGCACCTTCTTTCTGCTCTTGCTTTATGCTAACACTTGTTTGTGGTTCTTTTTTTCTCTATTTTTGCCCTAAAGAAAGGCCTGAGTGTGACCGCTGAATTAAGTCACCCTGCCTATCATGACCATGACTCATTCTATGATAGATGGGCTAGTGGAAGGCTACACTATAAAATTAATTAACTAATTATTTAATTTTAAAAATTGATTAATTTCTTGATCAAGAAAGCTTCTAGGATCATGGAGATGGAAGAATTTTGGCACTGGTCACAGTGAAGAGACTCTGCTCCCTAGAGGCTGCTCTAAGAGACCCCTATGCAGCTGAGGAAAGGAAGAGGCCTCAGCTAGGCCTGGTAGAGACCTTGTTTCCTCTACTCTACCTCAGAGTACATCCGGAGACACAGCCGGGAGAGGATTTCTATTTTCAAGTGACTGACATTGGAAAACGAGTGCTTTCACACTGGAGTAAGTCGAGACACTTGGGGTTGAGAAGAGTGCTGACCAAAGATGAGTTTCAGTTGCTCCATCAGTTATGCGTGACACTGCTTTCCGCTCAGCATGGCAGTTCCCCTTTGGTCATCTTTCTCAAGTGACGTAGTACTACGTCTTCTGATCATTTGTCTCCTGTCGTTCTCTACAATTGGGCAGAATTATCAGTTCTGTATGAATCTGGACACCTAATTATTTTTCTGTCACACATGCACTGCATGTCATGTTTCCTAACATTATACACAGTCACAATTTCATTGTGAAATTTATTTAATTAAATCTTTTTTCTTTTTAAAAATTTTTTTCAGCCGGGCGTGGTGCCTCACGCCTGTAATCCCAGCACTCGGGAGGCTGAGGCAGGAGGATTGATGCGAGTTCAAGACCAGCCTGGGCTACAAAAGTGAGCTCAGGACCAGCCTCAACTGCATAGTGAGACCCTGTCTTAAAAAGACAAAAAAAAATTTTTTTTTTGGTGGTACTGGGAATTGAACTCATGACTTTCAACTGAGCCACGTTGCTAGCTAATGCTTTCTAGTTTTTATTTTTTTGAGACACAAGCTTGGTAAGTTGCTCAGGCTTCGCTTTACCACAATCTTTTGCCTCAGTTTCCAAGAGGACAGAGATTACAGATATGTGCCACTATCCCTGGCTTTATGTTGTACTATTTTTAAGCAACCAAAATGGTCTAAAATATTAGTAACAACATTAAGTGAATACTGGATTTCAGATTCTAGTTTAAGGAAGTATATTCATTTAGCCTATTAAGTATTTATTAATCCTAAGGGAAATAAAATAATATACTTGAATTGTAAGTTCTAAGAATTCCCCTTGCAATTATTGATTTAATCATCACAGAACACCCATAAAGGTGAAACTGAGGAAGAATGTAACTTAGATATTTGCATAATCCACTCTTATTTCCTTGAAAAAGAAGGAAACACCTCAATATATACTAGAAATAGCTCTAGTTTGAGTTGGTGTGATTCTGTATTTAGAGCCTCTCAATTTAGGGTCTCCTGGGTTTACAACTGTCAGTGTACAGCTGATAACTGTCACATCTGGTATAACAGATGCAGAAAATAACATAATTTGTGAATAGTTTATTAAAAGTTTAAGCTTTTAGGAAGCAAATTTCCTCACCTGAAATGACGTTTGTCTAATGAGTAAGAGATAATTTGAGAGTCTTGACAAGAAAGAAAAATAAGCCCCAAACTAAATGCAACTAATTTTGCAATAGGAAAAAAAAGTCTGCCTTGTAGTAGGTAGCTTTGAAAGTGAGTAATGAAAGTTAGAATAACCTGTAACCTATTTAAAATATATGTAATAATCTATGGCCCCATGGCAAATTGTATACACATCAAGCGAGACTGGCCATGTGAAATGAGGGAGAAGATATAGTAGTGAAGGCCTCTATAACAGAATGTCAGAGAAATACTACTATAAAAAAAGCATTTGTTCCTAAAGTAGGCTAATTGTGGCCTAGGAGAGACAAGGAATACAGAAACTCAGTGCAATATTTGGATATAGTAATAGGTCCTGGATGTTCTGGAGCTATTGTGTTGACTGCTAGGCATAACAATTCAACAAAAAGTCTTGTTTATTTTTTTTTTGGCCAGCACAGCCCACCCTAGGGGTAGAGCTAGAGTGATATGTGGTGATGGGGATCAGATCTGCGGTCCCTGTGCTTTGCTTAAGCTTGCCTAAGCAGGTGCTTTAGACCACTGAGCTATCTCACTGGCCCAATAAAGTCTATTTTTTGAAGGAAGTATCTGTTTAGTTTAGTTCTTAAAGGATGTAAGGAATTCAGATGAACTGAGAAAACCCCACAAAATCTATTTAGTAACTCATTTGTTTTGTCTATTTGCTTCCTTTTTTCTTTTTTCTTTTTTGGTGGGAGAGGCATAAGTGTGCCCAGCTACAAACCCTTGCAGAGTTTATATAAGGAGTTAATGGAGTTATGATGGGCTGAAGATAGGAAAACTGAACAGAGAAGATTTGGCTTGGAGTAGGGGGAAAACTGAAGCTAAGTTTTGAACATTACAGTGAAATTTCAGTTATATGTCTATATGAAGATGCTGAGCAGACCGTTGGATATTTGAAACTAGATTTGAGAGTAAAGGTTAAGCAAAAGATTTAACTTTGGAAATTTTAGTAATCATTAGTGCTATTTTCCCAACCATTTCCATTTACCTTTCTAATATGGTGTCACTTTAGAATTATACCTTTCTTTTTGTCATTGTAGCCATAAAGGTTACTCAGTCAAATTGAAATTGAATGAAAAGGATATGTATAGCTTTTGGGAGAGAAGTGTTCACCATCCACATGCAATTTGTCACATTCTTTACCTCTGCTATAGCAAGTACCAATGCTTTAAAGCTGTTCTAGCAACTTTCATGCTAGAGAGAGGACAATGTAGGATGTCACCTCCAGGCAGTCCACAACTGCTGGGTAATATCCAAACGTTACCCAGCAGAATTTATAAGAATGAAAATCTTGTATTAGCTACTAAGATTTGGAGAGTTTTGTTCCCACTGTGTGACCTGGTCTATTTTTTGACTTGAGTGGGAATGGTGATGGGTAGAGAGATGTAGAAGAGACACAGGCAGATAGTAGGACTGAGAAGTTCCAAAGTAAAGGAGTCTGGATGCACTGCAACATTAAGAAGTGGGTGAAAAGGGAGGCAGCCAAGATGACACAGAGAAATCGTGTGATCTGTGTGGTGTTCTGGAAGGAAAGTGAAGAGAAGGTGCTGAGGAGGAAATAGTGTCCAGTGGTGTCAAAGGCCACTAAGTCAGGTGAGAGAAGGACTGTGAATCTCCAGGATGGATAGAACTGGACAGTTTGGCTAGAGCAATTTGATGGAAGAGTGAGTAAGGAGCTTTCCTCAGCTGCCGTCAATGTGCTCGGTTCTTCCGAGGGAGCTAAGGCCGCGTTGGGGTGAGGTCCTTACTTCTTCCGGCGACTAGCACAGCGCCCAGCAGCCCGCATCATGGCCTCCGTCTCCAAACTCGCCTGTATCTACTCCGCCCTCATCCTGCACGACGATGAGGTGACCGTGACAGAGGATAAGATCAATGCCCTTACTAAGCGGCAGGCGTCAATGTGGAACCTTTTTGGCCTGGCTTGTTTGCAAAGGCCCTGGCCAAGGTCAACATTGGGAGCCTCATCTGCAACGTAGGGGCTGGAGGCCCAGCTCCTGCAGCAGGTGCTGCACTTGCAGGTGGCCCTGCCCCCTCCACCGGGGCTGCCCCAGCTGAGAAGAAGGTGGAAGCAAAGAAAGAGGAATCCGAGGAATCTGAGGACGACATGGGCTTTGGTCTTTTTGACTAAACTTCATTTTGTACCATGTTCAATAAAAACTGAACATCTGCTGTTGGTTTTGCTGCCTTGGAAAAAAAAAAAGAGTGAGTAAGGAAGGGGTGTAGGTAAGAAACGTGAAAGAGAAATATTGATCTGCTTCAAGGTGTTAAAATGGGACCCTACTAGGACAGAGAAGCAGGGAGGCATTGGAGCTGATCTTATGCTAATTGCTGGTTACATATTTTACTTGGCATCAGGATGGGAAATCTGTACTGAGATTAAGGTTATGAGGTGAAAAAATGAAAGATTCATCCAGAAAAGGAATGTCCAAATTGCCAGTACATAGATGGATAGTCCCATGCATACACATCTGCATAAATTTGTGTACACATATGAATTTAGCATCAGTGTATTACAGTAGTTATAATAGGCCCTGGCTTGGAGCTCTGGGCTAGAAGAGCATTTGAGTTGATCATAATCTAGGATGTTGTGAAATTTTGTTCCACTTGCAACAACACTTCTCTGATGAGAGGAAAGAATTATGACTAAAATTAGGAAATTTAGGCTGTAACAGAGGCATCAGCTGCACCACACCTGTCTGTCATGATTGGCTGTTTACATGAGATAACATCAGGCAGAGAATGCTGGGAGAATGCTGCTGGAACCAGGCAAGGCCAATTATTCCAATGTAGCTCTGAAAGTGGCTGATTTTATAATCACGACCGGATGTTGATATCATGATAGGATGTTGAGTGAAATAACCCCGCAGGAAATTTACTGACAGTAAGTCCTCTACCATTATTGAAATAGGAAAATAGGACAGAAGGCATGGCAAGTTAACCATGTCTTTTTATTACTGATGCTTAGATAGTGAGACCCAAAATTACTTATGTTTATTTCCTTTTGATTGTCAGTTTTGTTTGAGATTTAATATATAGTTATTGCTTATTGTACTATGTTATGTTAATACTGATACTGAATATACTCTACTAATACTAGTACTGAATATATTTTTAGATATAAACACTGAATTCTCTCTCAGCAAAATCAGAGATATATATTTATAGATTTATTTATGTTAAGCAATAGCTTTATGTCACATATTCTATGAGACTCTGGACATACTAAATAGAGTCCCTAACTTCAGGCAACTTCATCCTAATGGAGGGTATATTCACTTTCTAGTATTGCATAAGAAATTAAAATATACCTGGAAGATTAAAAAAGATGACATTATTGACTAGGTTTTACAATGAGGATACATGGTGTGGCTTAGCTATATCTGGGATCAAGGTACTATAGGTTGCAGTAAAGCCACTATTAAATTCCTCTTCCGTGTAGAGATATAATTGGAGAAGAACCTGCTTTCAAGCTTACTCATTTTATTAATAAACTTACTTCCTTGTGGCTGTATGATTGAGGGGTCTGCCTTTCTGAGGGCTGTTGCCTAAAGTGCATGCTACATTTTCAGAACCTAGAACAAGTGCTCAAACTACGAGCTCCACTTGCATGTTTATCACAAAGTGCCAGTGCTACAATTAAACCTGAATTCTGAGATTGTAGTTTAGAAAAAAAAACCCCAACTCATACATTAACATCTTTTGTCTTAAAAGAAAAACAGTAACACCCATGCCATTGATTTAATACCACTGTCCTAGGTGCTACCCTTAGCTCTTTGCTGTGTGGGTTTCCCAAGGTGGATTCTTAAATCTTCAGATTAGGAAAGAACAGAGAGAGAGAGAGAGAGAGAGAGAGAGAGAGAGAGAGAGAGAGAGAGAGAGAGAGAGAGAGAGAGAGAGAGAGAGAGAGAGAGAGAGAGAGAGAGAGAGAGAGAGAGAGAGAGAGAGAGAGAGAGAGAGAGAGAGAGAGAGAGAGAGAGAGAGAGAGAGAGAGAGAAAGAGAGAGGCAGAGAGAGAGAGACACACAGAGAGAGAGAGACAGAGAGAGACAGAGACAGAGAGAGAGAGAGAGAGGGAGAGGTGTACAATGCAACATTAGCACAGGAGGGATACTGTGTCACTTTTGCACATTCCCTAGGATAGGAGAAATCCAGAGCTCTGAAGCACAGTTACTCACTTCCCTTGGTAATTGGGGCTTATCCTTACTTTTACAGGTCTAAGAGAAAGCACTTCAGAACCAGCTGTAGCTCATATTTATGGTTGGTCAAGGGTTGCCTTGCTGGGGAGAGCTCATTTCGGTGTGTCACACTGACGAAACCGTTTCCCACAGGCATCTATCTCTAAGGGAGACAGCAGAGAAATCAGGGTGAAAAGTTGTAGCTACCTGGAACAATGCGTGAGGTGGGGACAAGCAGTGTTTGACACACACACAGCTCACGAGAGGCAGAGCTTGAGGCCACATGAGACCGCAGTACCTCCAGCTGCTACATGATCATCTCGTGCACTTTGACAAATGTCCGCTTTCCAGCAGCACTGTCTTTATTTTATGCTGAAACTTTCCATTTGCTTCCCATTGCTTTGAGTAAAACTATGTACAGCAGTCCTCCCAGAGTAACGTGCATGCGAATCACCTGGAGACCTTGTTAGGTTGCCAGTCTGATTTAATGTGTTGAGACGTGGTCTCTACTATGCGTGTCTAACCAGCTGCCCTGTAATGCTGATGCTACTGCCCTGCCCAGCACACTTTGAGGAAAAAGGCAGTGAAGTACAACTTTAAATGAGAAGGCAGAAGTAGTTTGTATATTTCAATGAAATGACTAAAAGGCAGCTGCAGCAGTGCATTCCAAAGTTGCTAACTCAACAGAGCCATTGTCAAGCTTATTTACTTTCCCGGTGGCCTGAAGATTTATAAGACTCTCTAAGTGTATTTTGAATGATGATTTGAATAATATTGTTATGTAAAACCTCTCCCAGAGCAATGCAGAGGGCTTTTTTTTTTTTTTTTTTTTTTAAATAACATTAGCCATCTGGTCATTGCCCTAGGAGAGTACTAATTTTCTTATAGGAAAATACTAATAATATGCTACTAATATGAAAAATCAGATGTGTGCTCTCCACAAACATCATTGTCTTGCTTTCCATGTACATCCTCATTATAAACTATATTCACTAAACCAAAATAGTAGCATCATTAGGGTACACTGAACCTACTGGAGTTTTTTTTTTTTTTTTTTTTGAGACAGGGTCTTGCTATGCAGTTGAGGCTGGCCTTGAGCTCACTTTTGTAGTCCAGGCTGGTCTCAAACTCGCACCAATCCTCTTGCCTCAGCCTCCCAAGTGCTGGGATTACAGGCGTGCGCCACCACGCCCGGCTCCTACTGGAGTTTTTATGTGTAGAGAAAAGCATTGAGTTTTAAAGTCTTACATCATCTGCTAACGAATTTTGTTCTCGGAACACTATGTTTACTACTGACTGATTCAGTTTGATTAGACTTTTTTGTTCCTGGTGTCTATAACTTCAAAGAAAAAATAAATGAAGTAATCTCATAGATCCTATCATACATTTGCATAGTTCTTGAAAAGACATGATTAACTTCTGCAGTTTGGCTCCTGAAGAAGCACTTTGAAAGGAAATAAAGGCAAGCATACCTTTGAGATTTTAGGCTAAATGGAGATTTGATGCAAATGATAAAGAACTGACTTCAAACATGGAGACTTAACAATCTGTTTCTGTGAAAGTTTAAAAGTTAGATGCTTTTTTCATAGACTTATTGATTTTTTCCATATTTATTAAACATTCAGTATAAATATCGACATAGTTTTCAGTATGCAATTGGAGCAAAATAATGTCCCTGGCCTCATGGAAGATACACCTGGAGGAAAGAGCTAGTGAGAAAAAAAGTCTCACAAATGTTATATAATTACCTACATAGCAAGCAGTCTTAAGGGAACACCTTTTATAGAGTCCTAGAGAAGGAGTGTGCTCATCCCAGTTGAGCAATTAGAGGCCAAGTGCACTAAAGCATAGGGATAAGGGTGATGTGCTTGGTAAAAGCTTAGACGGTACAATATAGCACACTCAACATGCCGTGCATAGAGTCATTAACTCATCAAATCCTTACTAGCACTGTGTGAGATAACCATTACTGTTCTCACTTTGGAGGTCAGAGGCCCAGAGTCAGCAGGTTGCCAGTGTTTCATGGACAGTAGGTTTCATCCCTGGTACTCTGGCTTCAGAGTCTGCATTATTGCTTAGCACTGGACTTTGTGGGGAAGGCAGCAGGACCAGCAGACTACACAGGCTCACAGTGTGATCTGTTCGCTTCTCTCTTAGTATCATAAAAGATGACTTCAAAGTTTTAGTTGCTATGTGAAAGAACAGTAGATCAACTAAATTCATGAGATAAAAACAGTGAAATGAAATGATAGTGGCTCATTATATCATAAAGACAACTTAAAGTCCTGGTAAGCAACCTTTGAAAATGCGTAGCCCTGCTGCCATTTCAAAAGATCTCTCCAGGAGGGTTATGTGTGGGAGAAAGTTGCTATAAGCTGTTTTCATATCTCAGCATGGATGATTGAGGTCTTCATTTTCTGACTTCGATATTAGCATGACCTTTTCGCAATTCTTTGAGGATATGTACATGGTATAACCCATAAAGGACATTTATTTTATTTCTATTCTCTAAGACAGGTTGATAAGGTAGTAAATACTTAGATATATCAGTATAGTCTAAGAAATGGAACTTTAAGCTATTTTTCTTTTGTCACTCAGGGTACTTTAATTTTATTATAAATCTATCTTAAGCTTTAAATAATGAGTGACTGTAAACTTAAAAGTATTAAAACGTAACTTCCTACTTTCTCCATATACATTTCCATGAGTAGAAACCAAGCCCATGGACACTTTATTGCTGTCATCGTTCTTAAGTGGTAGTGCTGTGGAAAAGAAAACAGCAGGTTTAAGGACACTGCTCACCATACCGAGGAATCCAGAAGCTTCCAAGCAGTTCCAATGTCTGATGGGAAACTCAGAGGAGAACAGATATGGCAATCTGCACCTCGCGCTCTGAGTTTCTCAAGCTTTACCTTTTGTGATTAGATTATTTTTTCAAATGGAACGATTAAGAGTAGGCAGAAAAAAAAAAAAAGATAAAAGAAAGCATGACAAAATCATAAGGTGAGTGAAATTTCTGAGAGTAAAAGTTGACATTTTGGAATTTTGTTTGTTATAGAAATGTTAGAAATAATGAAACTTTTCCCCCTTTGGAAGTGAGAAGCAAGTTTGAGCAATAGAGAGAATTTCTTGAGGTCAGATATCAAGCTGGCAGGGGAGTAGGAGCTGGACTCTTGGGCTCAACTGCAGTAACCCCTGCACTGGGTTCAGGCAGGTGTGTGTGTAGGGAACAATGTGAGGTAGTTTCCTCAGAAAAAAGTCATGAAATTAGAAACACAATACCAAAATTTTTAAGGAGACATATTCATTTCATAAGAAACCTAAAACCTAGGTTTAATGAAGCAAAGACTTAGCACTGGGACAATGAACACTATTCTACTATTGGTCTTAAAAATAATAAAGTATCTTGACACATGATAAGTAAGCGAGCCATGCCCTTTGACTTAATCAGTGCTATAGTTGAATCTGAAGCGTTGTCCAAAGGCCCATGTGTTAAAGACTTGGTCCCTACCCTGCAGGGCTACTGGAAGGTGGTGGAAACTCTAGCAGGAGGCAGAACTTAGAGGAAGGAAGGTAGGTCACTGAGTGTATGTCCTCTAAGAGATGCTGGGACCACTGGGTCCTTTATTTGGTTTCCACCTTCACAAGGGAGCAGGGTCCTTTGCTAGATTCTTCTGCAGTGATGCATTGTGTTGTTACGGCCCATAATTACTGGGAGCATGTAAGTGTGGACTGGAGCCACTGAATGTGGGAGACAAAACAAACATTTCCTCTTTTAAGGTGTTATCTCAGATAACTGATCACAGTGGTGGAAAGCATAGTAATGCATTCTGTCTTTGCAAAGACAAAAATGTACAAATGGATTCTACATTTGGAAAATATGAGGGTTGTTTTAGGAACTCATTATTCCTTCATCTGCCATTGCTCATGGCATTGCCCTTGTTCATGAGAACTATGAGTGATCTTACACTGGTATATCCTCTACCCTTCCAGAACTATAATATACCAATGGGCTCTGGTGGTAGAATTCTACCTGTGGTGTAGAGGTAACATTTGCTTCTTATAGACAGCATTTTAAATAATGTCAATAATGGAACAGTTCTTTCTGCTGAGGTCAATTACACCAATATCCCTGTGCTCTGGAACTGTGTAATCAAATCCAAAGGTGCGGAAGGATGGGGTGGGGTAGGGTGTCTCAGATAGATAATATTTGCTTATTGATTAATCTTCATATTGGCTTTTAGATGATCTAAGAAAATCAGCTGAGTAATAAATAGTACTGATGTAAGAAATAAGAATTTCTATTTTATTAAAGGCTAATAAGAATAAAATCATAGCTCACATTCCTTTAATAGAAAATGACTTATATAATGAGAAACACCCACTTTTTATGTATTTGATACAGGGTCTCACTATGAAGCTTGGACTCATAGTGATCTTCCTGTTTTCAGCCTCCTCAGCTCTGTGATTACAGGTGTGTGCCACCATACGTGGTCTCATTGTCTGGCTCAAAGCACCCTGACACAAGGCCAGTGTAGCATGTGGTGCCCGGGATCAAACTTTGATCCCTGTGCTCACTTAAGCATATGCTTTATCTGTTGAGCTATCTTGCTAGCCTTAAATATCCACTTTCAAGTTAACTAAAACTCTAAAATATCTAGAAACAAATTTTATCTCTAATAAGTATCTTTCCTATAAGGAAAAACTATAAAGTTTTACAAAAAAGATTTGAATAAATAAGTGGTTTGGCATGCCATATTCTTGGCTATAAAGAAGTTTCCTTTGACTGTGTATAATGCAGCTCCAATAAAATATCAATAGATTAATATACATATATGCTTGTGTATATCTCTATACATATATACATGTGTATATGTATAGATATCTATATATCTCCTTTGAAATGATTCATAACATCTTTGAACCTTGTTTTAATAATGAAATAACCAATGGTTGTTGAATATATTTTGAAAATATGAATAGTGGTCTTAAAATACACAGATCTTTTTGCTCATCAATTTTACTTCTAGGATTTAATCTTGGATAAATAATTGGAGGTGGCTGCAAAGCCCGTGTGTAAGGATGTTTGTTAGAGTTTTATAAAAACACTGTAAACTTGCAAAACAGTGGGGATAATTGGCTTGAATATATTTTTCCACAAACAAAAGATAAAATATTGTGTATCTGTTCCATTTCTGTATTTGGGTATTGATATGAAAAATTAAATAAATGTAAAATTATATAAGGTATCACAATTAAAATGTAAATAATAGTTTGTATGTTTATACTTACATGGTTTGGCAAGGAATACATGTAGTTTTACAAATTTTATTGGAAGATTTTCAGTAGTTATATTAGGATGGTGAAATCCTAACACATATGCAGCCAACTCCTAATTTCTAACTGTAAAATCTCACTTCGAATTTCACTGTTACTTCGAGTCTAAATTCCGTAATATGAGAGATGAAGAAAATAACAGTAATGCTTGCTTTTAGGGTTAAATTAGCTAATACATACAAGACATGTAATATAGTGCTTAGTACATATCAAGTATTCAATAAATGTTATTTATAATCATTATACATTTATTGATTGATTGATTGATTGATTGATTGATTGTCTTTTTGAGACAGGGTCTCGCTATGCAGTTCAGGCTGGCCTTGAGCTCACTTTTGTAGCCCAGGCTGGTCTCGAACTCACACCTATCCTTCTGCCTCAGCCTCCCGAGTGCTGAGATTACAGGCGTGCACCACCATGCCTGGCTTCATTATACATTTATACAGATTCCAAATTTTAGGTTTTGAACATTTATTAAGTGCAATATATAAAAACATGATGAATGTTATATATTTTATAGAAAGGCTTAAAAAAGTCAAAGTGAAAACGAAATAAATATATGAAGAAGTGGGGAAGTGAGTAGTCAAGAGCACAAAATGTATGCCTTTGCAGTAAGATATACTGCCTCAAGCAGCAGTGTTCAAAAAGGAACACCTACCAGATCATGCCTTTTGCATGTTGAGACCATTTTAAACATGATGCACATACTATATATGTTCTTAATATCACCCTGTGAGAAATACTATAAATACCATTTTACAGATGAGTAAGCTGAGATACAGAAAACTTAAATAACTCCTTAAGGTGAAGCAGTCTCTATCATCTAATCAGTATACTACATTACATTCTTTTTTTTTTTTAAGTGTATTTTGTGCAGGGTCTCACTGTGTAGCTCAGACTCACAGTGATCCTCCTGTTTTTAGCTTCCACCGCACTGGGATTGCAGGCATGCACCATCACACCCAGTCTCGGCGGCCAGCTCAGCACACCTGGGACAAGGCTGGTGTGACATGTGATGCTGGGGATAGAATCCCTGTCCCTGAACTTGCCTAAGCAGGCTTTAGTCTGCTGCGCTATGTCAGGAGTCCTACACTACATTCTTTGTTTTCTAAATTTTAAGCTAAAGAAGGATAAACTGGGTGTGGTGGTGCACACCTGTAATCCCAGCCATTTGGAAGGCTGAAGCAGGAAGATTGGTATGAGTTAGAGACCAGCTTGGACTACAGAAGCGAGCTCAAGGACACCCAGGACTGCATAGCAAAACCCTGTATATATATATATATATATATATATATATATATATATATATATATATATATATATATATATATATATATATATATATATATACATAAAGATAATGAAGCAATTTTGAAATGGTTCAGTAGCACAGTTACAAGAGTTAATACATTGCATATTGTTTGTAGTAGTTAATCAGATATAGGCATGCTATTTTGTGTAGGTAATATAAGCTCAAAACATTCTTTTTGTGCAACTAAAAGAAGTTAGTGGTAAAACTATCTCAACTACCTTACATATATATGTTTTCTTTTTCTTTTTCCCTTTATTCCTTCCCCTTTTCCATCATCTCATTTTGTTTTTATTTTTGCAGTTTTTTTTTTCCAGTTGATAGTGGCTTTTGCACAGTTTAGGTCCTATTTTCTTGTTCAACTTCTCATGTTGGTGGGACAATAGGATGTTTACACATAAGGTTTGCTTTATTTCACTTATGAGTATGATTTTTAGTTATATCCATTTGTCTATAAAAGTCTCCAGTTTATCCTTCTTCATGGATGAGTATTACTTCACTATATTAAAAAAAACCCACATTTAAAAAAGATCCATTCCTCTGTTGATGGGCATCTAAGTTGTTTCCAAGATTTAGCTATTACAAATTGTGTTGCTGTAAGCATGCGTGTACATATATTACTTTGATATGATATTCTTAATTCTGAGGTAAATATGTACTTCTCAGATGAAGAGATACAAATGGAAAACAAGTACATGAAAAAATATTCAGCATCACTGGTCAAGAGATGCAAATTTAAACCACACTGAGATTCCGTCTCACCCCAGAAAGAATGGTGGCTGTCATAAAAAAATCAGCGGATAACAAATGCTGGTGGGGCTATGGGGAAAATGAAACCTTTTTCACTGTGGAGATGCCTTAAAACACTGGAATTGGAGGTTCCACTCGAAACTGTTAGGTATTTTCCCAGAAGAACAATGTACTTTTTAAATTTATTTTTACATTATTTGTGAGATAGAAGCAAATGAATTGCTTAGGGTAAGCACAGGTTTTGATTCAGAGACGCAAAAAACACATTTTTTCCCCCTGAATGGCTTCATAAAGATACATTTCTCAATTTAAGGATGAGCAAGCTTAATATATCTATTAGGCAGTAACACTGGCAGGTTTCACAAGGCTTTGTATTATAGTGCCCCTTAATTAAAGTCTATGGCTATGCACTGAAGCATAATTCATTAAAAGCCTTTATCTCAGATAGAAGCCTGTGAGAAGAAAATGGACTGGACTGGTAGATGGAGAGAGACTGTCATACTGAAAAATCTTTAAAATAATGC
Organism: Myocastor coypus; assembly: GCA_004027025.1. NCBI lineage: Eukaryota > Metazoa > Chordata > Mammalia > Rodentia > Myocastoridae > Myocastor > Myocastor coypus. The sequence continues at coordinate 18,938 of PVJA010014947.1, forward strand.
TCTCCATTTTGAAAAATCTTTAAAATAATTTTAAGGAATCAAAGAGGGCTTTTTAGGGCTTTTGTGCAAACTTGAAACTCAAATGAGGATGACTGAAGGGTTAAGAAATCTTATAAAACAGGGATTACTTTCTACCTTTCTTCACAAAGAATTTGATCTAAACATTCAAAATAAAAAGTGTTGACTAGAATAACAAAACTTGGACAAAGTTGTGACATTGGAAATGACTTTTTGGGTTGCAGTTGGTAAAAGGATTCAGTGTGTGTAGCATATTGGATAGCTCAGTTGTCATATATAGAGTTTATGTCACTGTCTTTTCAGAGTCTTTGAAGCAGATGCTGAGATGGCATTTGGGCATAAAATGTTTGTTAGGATAAATACTTGTGAAAGAAATGGAGGAGGCAGCATTGTTTATTTTGGGACAGAATGTGCTGACCTTCACATCCGTGCCTTTCTCAGTTACTGGAGATGCAAACTGCTTGGGCAAAGGTGGCATCTGAAGTGAAGCATTTCTCTTCAGCTGAGGAGGACCCTTGAGGAGGTGACGATGGGTGGGGTGGTTTGCTTACTGTCCCCCTTCCCCAGCAACATATGCTTCTTTTAATTCCCTTTTGGGACTTGCAGTGAGTTCAATCCTCAGCCTAGTGGTGGTAGGGGGCTTGCCTTTAGTCTCTTGAATATTATGTTGGGAGGGGATTCTATTCAGACTAAATGAGGAATTTTGCATCAATTGGTAGCTACAATGTGTGTTAGGATGGTGGTGGCATAGGGAATTTGTTCCTCAGAACTGGATACAGCGTGCTCAGGGACCCAGACATTCAGTCCCTACAGCCAAGAGAGAAGAAAGCCTGGCTCCAGCTCCAGCTCCAGCTGGCAGCAGACCTTGGCACTTATTGCTGTGACACTGCTCTTAGGCACATGCAGGATGAATGAGATCTTAGGTTAAAAAGGTTTCAGAAGAAGGCCTGGGAGGCCAGGCAGCGTGTCCCTGAGAGGGCTGTGTGTGAGGCTGGTAGAACAAAGCCAAAGGTGCAGTGGAGAGCCCAGAAGTTTGGAGAATAAAGGAATGTGGATGTTCTGAGGAAACTTGAAAAGAGGAGGCAGAGTGGGCCTGCGATTGATGCTGTGGGAGCCAGCAACACCTGAAGCACAGTAGGGGAGGAGTCATCTGTGTCCTTTGAAGTCACAACTTGTCACAGATTACCTCAGATGCTCCAAATGGAGCTATAGGACTCAATGTCTGCCCTCTTGGATTTTGAACTTGCTTTGATCCCAAGGCTTTATTTCCCTCTGTTTGTAACTTTTGGAATGGAAATGTCTATCTTGTGCCACTAAAGTTGGAAATGTTTAACTTCCTTTTCAATTACAGGGCTCACAGGTAAGCATTGCCTTACATCCCCAAGGAGACTTGGGACTTGGACTTTTCAGCAATGTTGAACCTGTTAGGAGTTTGCCAACTAAATACTTTTGTATAAAGGGTTGTACACGAGTTTTTGGGGGCCAAGGGAAGAATATTATGGTTTGTGTTGAGATGTTCAGATGTCCTTGAAAGCCCCATGTGGCTATGGGAGTGGGCCTTTTGAAGGTGACCGAATCTAGAGTTAGTGATTGATTCATTGTCTAATGCTGGGAATGATGGTATGAGTGCTGCACCCACCTAGGGCAGGTAGCCTGTATACAATATAAGGGAGGGAAAGAGGCTTGCTCCTCCATTTTTGCTCTGGTTGCTTTTGCTATTTTTCATTGCCATGTACTGTCACCCTTCTGTCATGCCACCCAGCCTTGGAGCCAGCTGATATGGACTGAAAATCCTTTACAGACTATGAGCTAAACCTTTCCTTCCTTCATTTTTGGTGTTGGATATTTTGTCTCAGCAACAAGAGAAAAGTAAGTAAGACAGACATTGTCTGTGACTTTGGAGAGAACTTCTTGGGTGATCATTTGATTGGATGATCTGTATTATGTTCTTTCTCTGTTTGTGGATTATTATTACACATGTAAAATAGTTTCATTAGACCAAAGACCTGTGTTCTTAGAATTTTACCGGGCAGGACTACTTCCTATTAAAGTAGATTTCACATTAAGGAAAATAAAATAAACATAGCCATTTTTTATTTTTATTTTTATAAATCAGTATTTCCTGTCAGCTAGACTTCAAGGGCATTCACAGGCTTACATATTATATATTAACAATGTGTGAGCAAAGGCGTCAGGAAAGAGTTCTGTATAAGCTTTAAAGATGGGAAAATTTACTGCATATTAAAGGTCATGTAGTGCCTGAACAGTTGCACCAAAAAGGTCAGCTTTGTAAGAACAGAGTATGGAGGTGCATGAAGTTGTCTAGCTGTTTCAACTTTAAATCTTCTGTGGCAGACAGTAGACAGGATGAAGGCAAAAGACAGAATCATATAAGTTGTCTTGTTATTTTTCCAAAAGAATATTGCTTTTTGAGCAGTAGGATTGAATTGCAAGCTTTGTTGTTGAGCTATTGCATGCTACAGAAGTGGAGGATGACTTTAGTACTTCCAGTCCATGCAGAGGACAATCACAAACTCTTTGCTGTTACCTTAATGCTAAAATCAAGCAATGCTTGGTTATAAGCTCTAAAACAAGCTAAAAATACTGTTAAGAGATTAAGGGCTTACAGCTAATAGATGTGGCTAGTGAGGAATTTTATTTCTTGAAAAATTTGAACATAACTTACAATATTATATGTTACACTGACATGGGTATCTTTTTAAATCAAGCTCTCCTTTTTAGATAAGCAATTCTTAATCTTCTATAATAATGGGACCAAAGAATACATGGTTAATTAATCCAGATATTTAAAATTATTAGTCTGTTAAATTCCATTAATCTTGTCTTCTTCAAACCAAAATGTGGCCCATATCTGCTGCTCAGTTTTAGCATACTGTTTCATTTCTTTTTTTCTCTGTTTATTCTCTGTATAAAGATAGTAGTAGTAAACAACTAGCCAGAAAAATAATAAAGACCTATATAAATGAATAACTCCATCCTAAGAATTTGAGAATGTTGCAATTGTATTTTAAGTCTTTTATATATTTATCTGGTACAGTATCTCAGTACACAGCTCAGACTCATAGTGATCCTCCTGTCTCAGCCTCCCCCAGAGCTAGAACTACAGGCATGAGCCACCACACCTGGTTTTGGTGACCCACACAGCGTGCAGGGGTTCTAGAGCTGGCACAGCATGTGATATCAGGGATAGGACCTGGGTCCTTGCGCTTGCCAGGAAGGTGCCTAGAGTGCCAAGCTATCACCCCAGCTCTGTGATAATTTTTCAGTGTTTAAAATACTAAATATCCATTTTGAAAATCATAACCTAGTTGACCCAAATAAAGTCTATGCTTCTGAGAGCAAGTTTGTGTTTGGACAATACAAAGTCAGAGTTACCTAAGTAGAGGTGACTGTTAAGTAATACATTCAGTGGAAGTCCAACTTACTTTTAGATCCCCTAAGAAAATAGATAGTGCTCCTCTTTTCCTCCTTTAGTGCATAATTCAATACATATACAATTATCTATGTATAATACACTAGTTACAAAGAGTTAATAAAGTTTGAATGTGTGTCAACCAATATGAGCATACAAAAGGGTACATGCATAATTTTGCATATGCTTGCATTCATTAAACAATAAGAAGAGAAGAAATGATAATTATGATAAATCTTTTAAGCATCTAAATATATTGCTTAATTATAAACTGATCTAATGAAGTCCTTCGGGAGCAAGCTTGTTAAGAAGTCAACTGAGAGCAAGCTTTATTTTGAACTCCAGGGTGAAAAGGGCCTAGGGCTTCTGTGTTTCTAGCAGTTTATGCTATCTTTGGTAGAGTTTTAGTCATGAGTACTCAAATTTTAGACAGAGCATCTCTAAGGCTTTAATCTTGAGTTAATTAATGTTAACTTCTCTCTTATGACCAGCACCCACCAAAGTCATTCTTTGTGAGATCACCCACAGGTAATGCTTTGGGAACATATCCCTCTTAATGCTCAACGTATTTTCTCCAGTCAGTGTGGCTGCCATGATTATAGAGTAAAGGTAAAAACTGAAGGGAATGGATATAACTTCCCAAAAATTTAAGTCCCAGATATCTCTTCTATATCTACCTTTTAATTTCTAGGGCTTGAATCCAAGAGGAATTCAAAGTAATGATTTTCAACATTTATAGTTCTTGGCATTTGCTAGTCAAAGACTGAAGACATTTTCATGGGCATTCTTTGGGTTTCCAGATCAAAGAGGAAATAATTTATAAATTTCTCTCCTGGAGTCTTATTTTTTAAAAAAAATACAGAACTAGAAAATAATACCAACCTCCATGCATATCTCATTCACTTGAAACCTTAAACCCATGGACAATTTTTGTCATTGGTTTTCATATTCTGGAGCAGTTATCACATATGAATTCGTTTCATAAGTTAGCCTCTTGGTATCAATCTTTAAATAACTTTGTGCGTATAAAGACCCCTGCCCATTTATTTTAAGAGACTAGTAGGTTATGCATTTTTAAAAAACAAAGTATTTATTATTAGCACGTATTTTCCTTTTCTTTTGGCTAGATATTTATCATTGTGATTCTTGAGTTTGATAATTATTGCGTGTGTAACTTTAAAAGGAAGTACGATGCTCTTTTCTAAGTGGATGATGTGTCATGCTACATTGTCCCCCAATCCTGAAGAAGTTTTCTTGCTCCACATGCAGGACAACACTTTAATTTTAACACAAGCTCTACCTGCAGTGTTTACCCCCCATTAACTGTCCTATGCAAGGGCCCTATGTAAGGGCCAGCCAAATAGCTCAGAGGATTAAAGTGCCTGCAAGCAGGTTCAGTGCCTGGGCTTGATTACTGGCTCTGTCCCTGGAGCATGCTGAGACAGCAATTGAGACTGGGCATGGTGGCACATGCCTATAATCCCAGCTCTTGGAAGGCTGTAAAAAGGTGGATCACTAAGAGTCTGATCCAGTAGTGAGACCCTGAACACCCTGTAGACCCTTCCCTAAATACAAAAATAAAATAAAACAAAAGAAACAAACAACAACAACAAAAAAAAAAACAAAAAAACAAAAAACCCTTGTCGTTTGCTAACTTGAACCAAATTAAACCTAATAAATCTGGACTGCGGTTAGCTACAAGTAACATAAACACACCAACTTTGAAGAGCAGAAACCAACATTGCAACCTTAGAAAGTCCAAAACATTTCCTTAATATTCAATATGTTTAAACCATTAAGTATACAAAATAATTTACATTCTTACTGAATTAGGTTTGATTTCAAGGAGCCTTAAAGACTCATGTACTTTCCTCTCAGAATGAGCAGAATTAAAATTTTTAGTCTATCTAAATCACATTGAGGTGAAACTAAAAGCTAAATCAGAAAATGGTGGTAAAATACTTCTGTATTAGACATGATCAGAATGTATATGTTTTTTTCCACAAACGTCAATTACCACAGGTCTTGGGTTATTTTCTTGAAACATCTAAAAGCAATGTATATTTTCTTAGTGTAAGTCAGGGTGATCGAAAGAGCAATGCAAATCTTTAAATCTGACCTTTCCTCATGCTGTATTTATACTGATTATTCCTTTGGCATCATTAGGATTCATACCTGTAGAATCTATATACCTGGGTCTGTAAAGCAAGGGCCAAGAACCATGTTTATATCTCTTGATTTTTGTGATGAACTGTTAAAGGTTGAGAAAGTTGTTGAAAAAACTCCTTTAGTTTTAGTTGTTCTCCTGTATGTGGCCTTGGATCACATTGTAGATGTGATTTGCACTTTCCCAAGGAATGATGACTTTTAAGTACCTTGTTTTCTATTTGTATATCTCCTTGCTGATATGTCTGCTCACATCTTTTGTTGATTGTTATGCAATGCTTTCATTTCTCTTGTTGAACCTGAGTGATTTTTAATCTTATCTTTGGAATTAGAATGAATTTTAGGCACATTTTGAATAGAAATCCTTTATCAGAGATGAAGCTTGAAAACAATTTCTTCTGATATGTATCTTGAATTTTTATTTTCTTAGAAGCCTGTTTGGAAGAGCAAAAAGCTTTAGTTTAGTTTTGTAAGTTTTATATATTCAGGTCTTACATGCAGGGGTATATTCTATTTTGAATAAAGTTTTGTAGATGATGCTGAACTCAAGCTTGAGATCCACCTTGTATTTTTATATAGCTATCCAGGGCTACCAGCATTTTTTGTTGAAGAGACTTTCTTGTCTCCACTTAGTTATCTATTTTGAAAAACCAACTGAGTATATGTATGTAAACCTACTTCTAGTTTCTATTTTGTTCTTTTGATCTCCATTTTACCTTGTGCCAAAAATGCACTGTCTTGATTAGTATAGTTTTAAATCAACTGTTGGTATCAAGTATTGTTTATATTCTTAATTTACACAAAAGATTTTAGACAAAAAATTTTGACTATTCTAGGAGCTTTTGCTTCATGTTTTATTTTATCAATTGCAAAAGCCCTCATACCACTTCATTTTAACCTTTATCTAAAATAAGGCCTTTAAGCTTTCCTCTTCAATGGAGAAGAAAGCATTTGAAATTCTTGGAGCTCGTCCAGGAACATGGTTCATGGTTCACACGTCTGGCAGCTGTGGTCTAGGACATGGCTTCCTGTGCTTTAGCATGCAGGATGGCATGCACCTCCACTTCTTCCATTTCTCCCTCCTTTTCTTCACTTTTGTCTTTCTCAGAAACATCACAGTTTATAACCTTGTGTGCTCAGTGATCTGCACAGGGTCAGAGCCCAGCTCAAGGTAGAAGGTTTCAGATGGCTGGACCTAGAAGCTACCCAGAATGAGCATGCGCTGGTGAGATAACTTGAGCTTGGTCTCAGAACTTCCGTCTTCTGGTGGTCCTGTTTCCTGCTTGTGGTGTTCATCGCAGACCTTCAGGTTTGAGCTCCATCACGTAGATGGTGTGTGGTCAGCACCATCACATGCAGGGCACCCTCCTGTTCCTGGGCCTTGAGGGAGAAGGAGCTAATGCAGGTGGAGAACTTGAAGCCAAAAAAGCTGTTCTTGGTGGTTAGGTTATTTATAGTGACCAGAAAGAATTATCCATGGTGACCCAGCTCTCAGGGCTCTGGAGCCAGAGGGACAGACAGCCATGCTGTCTCCTTGTTAAATTTAAAACCAACTTGTAAATTCTGTGAAAAAAGTATACTACATGTTTGATTGATGTATATCATGAGTCCTAGATGAATTTAGGAAAATTACAACTGAGTGCTATAAAGTCTTATAAAAATATTGTATAGATCTTCATTTATTTAGGTCTTAATTTTACTCAGCAAGAACTATGTTCTATAGCCAGGTGTGGTGGCACACGCCTGTAATCCCAGCACTGGGGAGGCTGAGGCAGGAGGATTGGTGTGAGCTCGAGATCAGCCTGGGCTACAAAAGTGAGCTCAAGGCCAGCCTGAACTGCATAGCGAGACCCTGTCTCAAAAAGACAAAAAAAAAAAAAAAAAAAACGAAAAGCACCCCCCCCAATATTCAGTGTATAGGTCTTGCACGCATGTTTTGTTTGCTTAAATGTTTTATATTTACATGCTTATTGCAAATGGATTTACAAAAATTAACCTCTAATTTTTTGTTAGAAAATATGAATACAATTAGTCTTTGCTTATTCATTTTGAATCTTGTGACTTTTAAAGCTATGTTCATTCTATTAGCATGTTTTGATGTGGGGATAAATTCCTTATAATTTTTATACAGGTGATTGTCATTTGTAAATTGAATCACCTTCATATCTTCCCAATCTGTGTGTCTTTAATCCCTTTTCTTTCCAAATGCACTGGCTTTACACTGCAGGACAATACTAATTAACAGTGGTGAGTGTTTTGTTTCTGAAGTCAGGAAAAAGTAATTCAGTCTAACCATTAAATATATTAGCTGTAGGGTTTTACATGATGTGATATTTAGCAGTTTGAGAACACTTAACTTTGCTCCTAGTTTGCAAATGTTTTTCATAAGGGGATACCAACATTTGGCGCATGAATTTCATATATCTATTGAGATGAATATATGGATAAATTGGTGGATATAAGCTTATTGGAATTTTTATTTCCTCTTGTATAATTTTGATAATTTATATGTGTCAAAAAACTTGTTAATTTCACCTGGGTCTTAGAACTTATAGTTTTCTCATAATATATTATCTTTGAAATTGTACTAATATCCTTTTCTTATTTTTACCAATAATTTCTTCATTTCCTCACTTAATGTGCCATTGGTTTATCAAATTTATTCATCTTCTTCATAGAACCCACTTGTTCAATTTTTATTTTTTATTAGCACATAATCGACTTTGTCATGGGGAGTAGGTTTGAATATGAATTATGTAATTTTATGATACTCTCACAAGTGTCTTTGCTTTTGTTCACTCCCTTCTGTCTTTTTTCCCTCTCTCTTTTGGGTTATTTCCATGCTGCAATTTTGCATTTACTAGTCTACAGCAGTAATGTTGTAGTATCTAGTATACTATCTAGTACGCAATCAGTCCTTTCCAGCATAAATTTTCATGTTAAAGATTGTAATCCTAGAGGTTCCATGTGAGTATGTTTCATATTTCTATTTATATCCGCACCACATACCAGCTTCCTTCTATCTTTGTGAGCATATGGGGCATATTTAAGTAAGTGTTTTCAGTCTTTATTGGTCACTTTAGTCATCTCTGTGCTTTTCAACTATTTCTGTGGGCTGACTTTTCCCTTTACTCATTGCTCATAATTTTCTGCTTTTTCACTTAGCTCTTGCTTTTTTAGCTCATAATTTTTTATTAGATTCCAAATGTTGTGAGCTTCATATTTTGAATGCTAGATTTTGTTTTATTCTTCTCTGGTAGTAATGTAAACTTTAGATTGGAGATTACCACTTTCTGTCCTGAGTATACTCTTTAATTTGGTTCTTATATTTTTTTGACACAACTTTAATAGTGTTTAAATATTTACTTGTTTTCTGTTATAACAAGATAACAGCAGAAATGCTTTTCTCTTAGTATTACAGTACAAGGAAAATCTAGAATCAGGGATTTCACCAAGGAACATTTTTGCTTTTATTAGAAATTGCTATTTAGCTATTCAATATAAATACAAGATGTCTGGATCCCTGAAATTACATTTACATGTTCTCTTTCCAATGTAGGGTCATCTATGTGAACATAAATTGAAGATAGGCCAAGCTGCTATCATCATCCTAGATAACTATTCCATATGTTTAGAAAGTAACAGCAAATATTGTATATTAATTTCTGGAAAATAACTTGGACACAGAGACATTATGTAAGTTAGGAGGCATCATTAGGTAATGATGTACAGGTTGAACTTGATAAATCAGATAGGAAAAATTTTTGGACAAAAATCAGCAAGATGCTCCTGGGAATAAAACAGGAAAGGAGAGAGAATTAGAGAAAAATGTGGAGGGTTGGGTGCAGTGGAAGAAATATAGGTGGAGGGAACTAAATTGAAAGCAGGGACATCAGACGAAGAGGCTGTCTTTAGAATGGCGGGCTGAAACTAGAGCTTGAGAGTTGCCAAGGCTGTGGAGCTCCCAGCAGCAGGCAGCTATTATACGCTCCTGGGAAGCCTCACTCGATTCATAATGGTGCCCTGAGAAGTGGACGTGGGTATGAGCCTGATGACAAGAGCCGTGAAGCTCTATTATCTGACTCAGGTTTCTTCATTACAGACCTACAGCTGACACAGAAAGGGACTCTTTCCTGGGATAATCGGGGTGTGCTCTCGGAATGGTGCAGGAATTTTGTTCCTTTGATGTAGAATTTTTTACTGTGAAGTACAGTCGTTTTATAGTGGTACAATTTCTTTCAGAGAGGACCTTACATAAGTAAGCTTACACTTAGGTAGAATTGTGATTTTGTTATCTGTCCCCAAATTTACACCCATGTTCACTGTAATTAAATGTTTGGATGCTCCTAGATTCTTATTCAAAGATTTTGTGTCTCTTGGCCGTTGTTACTGGTGTGGATGAATTCTCATCTAATTTTATTCTGTCTAATTATAGTCACTGATGTTAGCTTAAACTTTACACTGGAGATTAAAACTTTCTGTTCTAAGTTTCTCCAATATAGATACTTATAGTTCTTTTAAGCTAAAAAGTATTTGTAGAGTGCATACGGTTTTCCATCATTTACTTCTCGTATCAGCCTAAGTAGAATCTATTATTATTATATGTCATGTATAGATTAAAATTTTATTAGATTATAACACCTTGTTCATAATTTTTTTGATTATTTAATGATTTTACATCTCTTTTTTTGCCACGTAAGTGTATCCCATGCTGCTATTCCATTCTCTGCAGTTTTTCCCCCTCCATATTAAGAAACAAATGGGAAAAACAAATCTAATGCAGTTAAGACATTTTAAAGACTCTTTTTATATTAATTTTCTTTTTGGCTTTTTTATTGCTTAAGATTTAAAGAATTCTCTCATAAGCAGAGACTTGTTATAAAGTAAGCTGATTCATTAACATGGACTTCAAATTAACAGCAAAATGTTGTTTATTCTCATTCTTAGGAAGATTTTATAATTTTACATGACCACATTTGCATTATTTGAACATATATAACTTTTTTTCTCCCATTTGTTCTACTTTTTTGTGTGTTTGAGAGTTTTATTTGATTTTAGTAATTTACATGCCTTACATTCTGAGTACCAGGTGCTAAGATAAAGATTTATAAAGACTGTTTTGCTTAATTTTTTCAGGAACCCTGTAAGGATAAATGCTTTAGACTTCATTGGCATAAATGGTTAGGATTGAGGTGTAAACACAGTTTGATTAAGGATGTTCGCCTAATATTCAGATAGGGATTGGCTGATGCCAACACTCATAATGTTCTCCACTATGCTAAATTGATAGGGTTAGTAATAAAAATACCGGTACCTGTATTAAACTGCTGATGCAGCAAATGTAGATTTGTAGATATAGATGTATATAGAAAGTGAAGCAGAATGAGATAGAAAGAGAAGTGGGGAGAGAGATGAGGAGAGAGAGAAAGAGTGAGAGAAGACTGGGATTATCATTAGGCTTTAAAATAGTCTTGGAAATTGCAGAATTTATTTGAAACTACAAGTATCTTCTCTTTTAGAAAAGTTTCTTATGATGACTAGGAAACCTCTGATGTGTATAGATACGGAATTATCCACTTTCATAGATAGAATATTTGGAAAAGTAAATATTGTAATAAATATTTAAAAAGTGAAGTGATTTCAGTTTTTTTTTTTAATTTGACAATCTGGAAAATTGTTATGTAGCTAGGGCTTTTAAATGCGTAATCATTTATTTATTTATCATGTGCCTATTTTACTGGTGTAAGCATATCCTTCACAACACAGAAAAAGTTCTTCTAAGATCCACAGGAAGTTATTGACAGTGGTTATGACTAAGTGGTGGGACTAGGGCATACTGCAATGGTTGATTTTTGACACTTTTTGACTTCTAAGTAATGGATACTGATTGAGATGATTGTTAGATGAGAAACAACGGAATTCATTTCATGAGGAAAAGATCCATAATAATTAGACAGGATCGTGCCGCCTAGGAGAGAGAAGTAAGATCCACCTTGCAGAGATCATGATTAAGCCTGGTACTTTGGAGGGCCTACCATGTTTGCTTAAGACACAAAACTTAAAGTTGTGCCAAAAGCTCTTAACAATGAAGATAATATTTTAGTGCATTATTTTTAAAAATTAGATTTAATTCAAGAAGTCCATGATGAACAAGGCATCAACATTTTAAACAAAGATAATTAGATCAGATGGGGATGAAACTCCAGTTGGACAAGTGAGGTGCGCTATGCAGCTGTGGGGTTGTAGCCTTTGTTTATGACTCATGTTGACAGCGGTGATTTCTGTAAACCTTATTTCTCCAGGGTAAGAAAACTGTCTGCACAATTAACTCTCCAGGAATAATTTTCTGACTGCATATGGCTCTATGATGTTTACTAAATGCACCAAAAATAATGTTCACTGAGTTTCCTATCCCTCTGCCCTTGGATGCCCTGAAGGTGTTTCAGAATCTGAGGAAAAAGAGGCTCATTCAGCCACCCTTTGAATGTATAAAATGCCTTCTCAAAGGTTTCTGCCAACACACTACTCATTGTATAATAGCTTTGTGCAGAATGATATTTTTTTTTGTGAAAGAAGAGAACAAGAAGAGTCTAAAAAACCTGCAAAGTGTTTGAAAGGGATGCGTGTGAGTGCGCAATCTCTGTTGAAGTAGTCTTCAGAGAGCTGATGTAAACACCAACTACATGTCTTTAGTGCTTTTAACTGGAAAGGACAAAATAGATCCCCAATTCCCATGTTTCTCAGGTAAAATGGCTTTTGAATAACAGAGAGTTCTAATTGGCTGTGAGAAATCAATATGCTGCTCCTTTAGATGCCTCCTTCTTATGTGGAAAAAAAAGTGAGATAGAAAAAAATAAGACAACTGAAATAACAGCACTTTTGCACAGAAGGAAGAAGGTTGGAGAAAAAAAAATCCTGGCTGAGGGTGAGAATTCATGTTTCTAGAGTAGGCTTTAGATTCATTTGGGTCAGAACTGTCTGAAACCTTTTCCCAGGAGTGTCAACAGCAAGATGTCTAGGTTTCTGAATGGATACAGGTTACTTTGGGGGTAGTTGCTTTCTTTTCTTTCCCCTCTCTTTTGCTTTTTTCCTCTTCAAAATTTCTTTCTCTTCCTTCCCTAGTGGAGAGTTTGCAAGATGACTTATCCAGAGATGTGAGTCTTGGTGCAGAACACCTATACCTTGGGCTGTGTTCCCAAGACCCCAGAATGCCAATGAAAAGGTACAAACTACAGCTACCCACACGCTAAGTGTGACAGAGTTTTTGCTTTGAGAGCTGCTTAAATCACTTTCCTATGACAAAGCAATCTCGGTTTATTTTAATAATGTTGTTGCACAACTCACCATTCCCATGATAATCTAATCAGCAGTGTCAGGCTGCCAGTTTAGTAACTCAAAGGTGGTTTCTGTTAATTAGTTTCGCAACCAAATGGCTTGACTCTCCTGCAGCCCTACAAAGAGTAGCAGAGACAAACATGTTGTGCTTAGCAAAATAAATAACTGCTGATTTTGAAAAATGGACTCAATTTGTCTTTTCTCTTTCAATGGCAGGTGCAAGACGACAGCTAAATGAGCGATCAGTTCATGTAAGAAGAAAGCATATATCAATATTGCCACCTCTTGCCATTGAACACACATACATAACGTGATAGGCTGACACACTTCTGGAGGCGAGTGATATCAAAGTGACTCGATTATGATAATTTTGATCCATAGTGCAGAACTTGGGCATTTTGATCATTTGTCTATGTACTGGAGGTGTTTACAAATTCCATGTTTAAAAATATTTTGGCCTTCACCGTGAGCGTCTCCTCATCCACTTCTACTCAGTGTACATATCCTGTGATCACATACCTATGGCACCATCACTTCTCAAGCCACTGTATCAGCTCCCTCTGTTCAGCTTTCACTTACCTAATCCTTAATCAAAAAGTTATGATCTTAGACAATTTAGGTCATTAAAACAGAATGTTAGACCACAGTGCTTGTTTTTCACAATTATGAAGTCTGGGAAATCCATTTTCAAGGTCCTGGTGAATCACCTATCTGTAGAAGGCCTACGACCTGCTTTGATGACATTCTCGTTTTTATTGTATCTTCATATGAGTGGAAAAGAAGCTATATCTCCTGTTTTTTCTTCCAAGGGGGCTGATCCCAATCATGAGGTCTCCACCCTCATGACCTCTTTGTTTCCCAGAACCCCTACTTGCTAATACTATCACATTGAGGACTTAGATTTCAATATATGAATTTTAGAAGGCACACATTCAGTCCTTAAGCCCTATATGCATGAACAAGTGACTGTTGCAACCTTATTTGAGAGAAAAAAAAGCTTTGAGTAATTCACTGGAAATCATACAGACTGTGTGTTCTGTATTAGTGGTTTCAATTTCTATATTTCTTGTTACAGGCATGGTAGGCTGATAAATGTGTAAAAATCATTGTTTCCTGAAAATCTCGTATGTGTAAAAACATAACAAAATGTGCACATGGTGTTTTGCACATTATTCTTCTGTGGGGTGCAGTTGGGTGGCAGTGATTCCAGCTGCTGTTATATCCATCAACACACTCATGGTCCTTGACCCTCAGACTACTTCCTTTTTTGGTAGTTAAACTGTTCTTTTATAAGAAGCAAAGGATAGATTTCTCTTCAGGACTGATCTTAAGAAAATCTATGGTTTGACCAATTGGATCGATTCTCTTTTTAATTACAAATATAAGGAAACTGTGTGTATTTTCTTTTGAATTTTTTACTGGAAAAAAACCAAATTTGTGGCATGCCTAACAATTTTTCAGTTTGTACTTTTGTCTCTTAACTTCCTACTTCACACTATTTGAGAAGTAAATTGAAATGTGTTCACTTATAGGGTAATATAGAAAGCAGGATAACATTTGTGAAACAAACATCTGGCCTCTATTCTACTGTGAGAATTAAGAAGCGAACATTGATTACAGAGCATTCAAGGTCTTGAGGTAGGAGGTTGTTCACTCTTTATCAGCATGCTATTTAGTTGTGACAAGAAACATGCACCACTTTGGTCAGCTAGTGAAGGAGTATTCTGCCCAAATATTCCCCTTCTATAAATTAGAGAGCATTCTCATTCTTCTCAAATGGAAGATGAATGTGTACAATGTCAACTGCTACACAAATGTATGAGCTAGTCATCACAATATAATGGGACAGGTAGAACTAGATCAGTCGTCAGAGCAAACCTAAGAGGATAATTAAGTGAGGAGGCTGTTACATAGGCAAACAGGCTCTAGAGCATGAACGGCATCTGTTAAGGTGGAACAGTGCAGGAAGTATAATCCTTGCATGGAAGCAGTGTTGTACTGAGGCAGAGAACAGCGTCATGTGTCTGGGAAGCTACTCTGGGATATATCCTATGAGGTGTGGTGGGACACAAAACTAGAGGGTGGGATGGCTCTGAGTCACAAAAGGTTGCTCTTGGGTTGCTTTCATTCTAGTCTTGGGGAAATATCACATGGTTGAAGATATCAGGCCATCTAGTTATCCTAGATAGTCTTTGAAAATTCAACTTACATTTGATTCCTCCAGCAAAGATGTCTTCATGCTTAGATTTAGTTTATAGAACAGTACTTCAATGGGAACTTATGCTATATAAAATCTGCCTGTTGGATAAATGTATGAGTTGATTTGAGCTTGACACATATAATTTTCCCATTCTTTATCCAAATCATCACCTACCCTCATGTGAAGGCTTTACTTTAACCCCAAAGTACACCCCTTTCAAAATCTGATATTCTGATTGGTAATAGTTTACTAAGATATGAAAATACTTGGAATACATGTTTCTTACCATGAAGGAAGAGAACAGCAGCTTGATGGGGTAATAGATCATGGAATTTGACCTTGGAAGACCTGACTCTCCTTTTACATGGCTGTGTACACTTGTGCTGCTCTGAGATCCCTTATTTACCTCGAAAATGAAAATGTATGGCTGAGTATGACCATTAAGTGGGATGAAGTATGTGGAACTCTTGTGTCAACTGAAAAGTTCTAGGAATGTATACTTATAGCAGGACATATGAGGATGGAGGCCGAGGATGAAGTCATGCCACAATGACACAGGAGTCTCTAGGAGCCACCTAGGGCTGGAAGATACCAGGAGAGACAATGCCAAGAGGCGCAGAGCACCTTTGCAGAGAGTGTATCCTGGGGCACTCTGAACTTGGGCTTCTGTTCTCCAGCCCTGTGAGAGCAAAAAGTCCTGTTACTTTAAGGCCTCAGTGTAGATTTTGTTTTGCAGCTCTAGGGAATGAGGACAGAGTCAGTATTAGAGGCCTCAAGAAGGACAGCAGTTTGTGCAGACTGGACAGTCCCAAAGGGTAGATTGCCATGACAGTAACTCTTAACTCCTTCTACCTCTGTTTTTGAATTCTGACTTTTTTTCCCCCAATGCTATATGAACAAGCGCTAGAGCTCCTTGTTACTGTCGTGATTGAAAGAGGACACAGGATGAAGGGTGGAAGGTGGTGCTAGATATGTGTGGGGACTTATATATGTCACACATTAATAGAAATGTGAAGAAATTGAAAGAAACACAAGTATAGAACCAATCAATGATGTGGGGGTTGGTGCTTGTTTAATTGCAAAGTCAGGGTTCACTTGCAAGGACCTTTAAAGTGTTCCTGTAGCCATGTTTGCACTATTGATTTACTTAGTAAATTATTTTGTAGAGATAACACAAACTTTGGTCCCAACCTGGTTAATTCAAGGGAGTCTAATTTAGTTGATTCTAAATTATTAACACTTTATGGTACACAAATGCAAATTATATATCTGCTTTTATGCTTACCCTTAACTTTACTGTAGACCATATAAACAGAATAAATTAAGAGAAAGTATCTTGGGAATAGTAATTCTATGCTTAAATATACTAGTATGTAATTGAAGAGCCATTTTTGCTGATATAAAATGTTT
Source organism: Myocastor coypus (assembly GCA_004027025.1). Lineage (NCBI taxonomy): Eukaryota > Metazoa > Chordata > Mammalia > Rodentia > Myocastoridae > Myocastor > Myocastor coypus. The sequence goes on from PVJA010014947.1 coordinate 35,500, forward strand.
TAGTTCTTGTCTTTCTTCTTGGGAAATGTATGTCTCTTTTTAATAACTACTGAGTTTCTTATTTTGAAATGTTGAATTTCAAAATTATTCTGTTTTAGAAGTGTTCCACATTGTCAGTGTTTGCATTCTTCTAAAAAGTAGATTTAATTTAGTCCCCGAAACCTAAAAGTAATCTAAATATTCCTAGGAAACTGAAGTCTTCTTTCTTTTTAATTGACTGTGCTGTTATATGAAGAGTTATAAGAATTTAGAGGCAGTATAAAATTTAAATAATCTTTTGGTTTCATTTGAAGCAACAGATTCTTCTTTCCTTTCTACTACATGAAGAGAAAAATCTTCATATAAATAGTGAGGCTTTTTCTCAGTATCGAACTTTGAATATCTCTTTGCAAGGAGAAAAGTCCAAATGTGTTTACAATGCCTTTATTATTAAGGCATTACCTTTATGTTTTATCATGACAATTCTTCTTTGCTCCATAAAGTAAATAATTTTTTTTACCATCTGTTTTCTTACTTTTCTTCTTCATCTTTTCTTTTTCTTGCTGCAAGCGTTCTACTTGTTTTTATGACTGGTCCAATTGCTAAATTTAAATTGAGTTCAGAGAATTAAGGTTATCATTCACAGAATAGTCATCATTTAATAATAAAGATAAAGAGGTAACTGTGCATAGAGGGAAAAGCTTTTTGGATGATTTAGGGGCTGTATCACCTTGAAGTGAACCAGATTATACAGTCCCTAGAATGAGTGCTGCTCATTAGCAACTTCGTTCACTTTATTGATTCTATTTACTTCCTGAGTAAGGCAGAAAAGATAAAATACAGCATGAGTTCATTGAATGTTCTTTATAAAGCTCGGGCTTGGGTGTAGTATGTGGGTCAAGGTCCATTAATCAATCTGTAGAATATTGATTCAGCCTCAGACTTCTCACATTTTAATCAAGGGCCCAAGACAAGGTCCAAATATGCTGAGAAGCCCAGTTGTTGGTGACAAGAGTGTGAGACAAACATCTTGTGTCACTGAGGCCAGGATAAAGGTGTGTCTTAGTAGATTAAAGTCTAGCTTTAGCTAGGAAAAATTAGGATTAAAATTTGTGTAGATTTTTAAGAACAAGATTTTAAATAACCATTAAAGAAAGTCATATTCCCTTTGATGGCTTCATTATAAATGTAAAGATTCTTCAAAGGTGTTATATAACAATAAGACACTCAAATGTCCTTTTTTAAAAAATGTATTTGGTACAGGGTCTGGCTACGTAGCTCTGACTTGTAGTGACCCTTCTGTTTCAGTCTCCCAGCACTGGGAATACAGATGTGAAGTACCAAATCCATTCTTGGTGGCTGGCTCAGTGCACCCTGCATAGGGCCAGCACAGCATGTGGTACCAGGGATGGAACCTGGGTCCTTGCTCTTGCCTAGGCAGGCTTTTAGACTGCTAAGCTATCTCCATTGCCCACCACTTAAATATCTTAACTATATTTATTTCCACACTGAGTATAGATATTTATTTCTATACTCAGTTGGTTTTGATAAGCATATCTGCAAAGACACAGTAACTAATATTAGGTACTTGTCTAAGTCTTCCAACCTAAATGGATGGTCAGTGCCTCTTTCTGGTTCTGTTTGATGCTGCAGCTGAGCCAGATGGTAGCTGAGTCAGAACTTAGAGAAGTTCCAGTTTTCATGGAAGTAGATGATCTTCAAGGTGTTCACTCTTTTCTCTATGGTATGGCTTGCACTATTGCCCACACCACTAATGGTTCATATAAGAGAGTCTCAAAGTATTGTTGATAGACCAGCTACACAGGCATAATTTGATACAAATGCAAATTCTACCACACTCCTCATTGACTGATCATAAACTCTTTGGTGGGCTTAGCAACTTGTGTTTCACAAGCTATAACACTTTGGTCTTAGTATTTTTTATTTATTTATTTTTTATTGCTGGGACCAAATACTTGAGCCCCACAAGTTAGAGAACAAGAGATTTATTTTGGTTCACAATTTTAAGAGACTTTAGTTCATAGTTGGCCAGTTCCAAGGCAGGTTGGCAAAGCAGAGGAAAAACAATTCATGGCATGGCAGGCAGGAATCAGAGAGGGATCAAGGGAGGAGGAGGAATAGGTACCCTACCAGGTAATGCCCACAGTGATTCACCTATTCCACCCCGGCTTTATTGACTAACATCACACCCAGCTATAAACCCATCAGTGGACTGATCCAATGATAAACAGCACATATTCATGTTCAACTCACCTGTGATGAGTACATGAAGCTTGGCAGGGACACACAGATACGGGCCATAAGACTCTGCCACAGCTCCCAAAAGACTCACGTGCATACCTTCTTGCAAAAGACACTTAAACTACTACTAAGAGTTGTCAAAATCCTAACAGTTCCAGTGATGCTGAGAAATCCATGTCCATGGTATGCCCTGAGACTTAAGGCAAACTTTTAGCTTTGAGCCCTGTAAAAATGAAAAAAACAAAACAAAACAAAACAAAACAAATAAACAAACAAACAAAAAACCCCCCCAAAAAACAATTTAAACACTTCTAGTAGCAAATATTTCCATTTTAGTTGCCACAGTAGTGGAAAAGAAAAGAATGACACCAAAGCAAGACTAAGATCTAGTGGGGCAAACAATAAATCTTATTATTCCATGTCTAATACCCATGTCTAATTCCATGTCTAATCTGTGGTGAGATTCAAAGGGTTTGGGTGGTCCCTCTATATGGCACTGCCAATGGTTGTAGTCTTCATGGCCTCTCTCTTGAATTGGCTTTTCTCACCCCTTCAGGGGTTTTCTTGTATTATCTATTGTCTGTGGTCCTTTTCCAACATCCTGAGGTGCCTGCTGTATTGCTTTCACCCTGGTAGCATCATAAATGGTGTTCTGGTGTGTGTGTGGAAGTATACTACCTAGCAGCCCAGGCATAAGAATACAAACATGGTATTTGCAACTCCTCCTTTCTGAAAGAAAGGGGAATAACTTTGTCGTATTTTGGCATTCTTGAGCCATTGTGCTTCTTATTGCCTCTGCTCACCTTAGATATGCTCTACTGTTTTGTGTCATAGAAAACTAAAATTATGCCACACATAGCACCTAAGTGTGGGACCTGTCCACAGGAAGTACAGTGTATTAGTTACATAGCTTAGCGTGAAGGTTGTATCTTTATAATGCTTATTCTTCCAGAATTCCCTAGGATCATATCAACTGCAGTTATTTTATATTCTTTCCTGATATTTGTCTATGTTTTTGTCTGATCACATCCTTCAAATTTTGGTTCAAAAACGCAAGGACTATATCTCTAATGCAGATGAAGAATGGCAGTGCGTCTGTTGAAAAAGAAGAATTTTAATGGAATCAAATTCTTCAACTGAAGATAACATCTTCAAATCATTTAAGGCCTTTTGGTCAGGAAAGGGTGAGGCCAGTAGAGGTATGGTTTGGTGTGTGGGCTCCTCCCAATTTAATCAATTACTTTAGATAAAGTGGGATGTGGTGGGATGGTAAAAGAAGAGTCTGTGTTGAAATCTCAGTTCTATCAGATGTTTGTTGTACAAATTTGGACAAGTTATAGCTCTGAACCACCTATGAACTGAAAACAGTTAACATACAGCTCTTACTCTGAATTTTCCAATATTCAACATTTTTCACCTACAAAACTGAAAATGTCACATGTTTCAAACTAAAATCTGCCTCATTGAATTTTTATGAGAATTTAGTGAAGTCAATGTGTAGAATTCCCTGTACATAGTGAGTATTCAATAAATACTAAATGTGGTCTCCTTATATGAAAATATCCAACATACAACCTCCAAGAGATCTTTTTTTGAATGAAATAATTACAGAAGACAATTGCCTTCTCCAGGCCAGGACTTGATATTCCCAGCCTGTTGCTTCCATGGTAAGTAACCTTTTCTATTCTGTTTACTGAATTCTTTTCTAATATGTTCATTGTTTAAGAGATTGAATGTTTCCCTTTAATTTTGACCTTATATTGACTACTTTTGTGGCCATAAATATTATTTTGTAAGCATGTTTTATTACTTAAGAAATAATGTATTGTTGATACTTGGCTTGAAATGAATTTTGAATTGCATATAAAACTTACTCCCATGGTGTTTTGGTTTAGCCAGGGAGAAAAGCTACTTTAGGCACTCAGTCTATGGTATATTAAAAAAACATTATTCATATTTTAGTTTAGGCTTTCCTACAGTCACAGATTCCAAGAAGTAACTGTGCAAATGGATTTAGCCCTGCAATAGCTGTTTCATTTCCACTACTGTGGAATTTATTTAAGTGGCATGTGTTCCATGTTGGTTAACATTTCCCCCCAATGCAGCTAATCATAAAGAATAGATTTTGAGGAATAATTGGGAAGCAGCGATAATGGTATATGAAAATGATGTCAAAGTATGCAATTAATTACATGCTCAGAAAAGAAGGCAGAAAAGAACTGTGCATGTTGCAGGTTATTGATCTCTAAAAAAATGGTCTTTGGCCCTTGCGGCTGAAAAGGCTTATTTATACCTTGATTCTATCTATCACAGCTGATTATTTATTTATTTATTTATTTACTATTGCTTTTAATAAGAAATAACAATGTGATAGTTTCAAACCACCTTAGTAGTACGTTTCTAGTATGATGAAATGCATATTGTTATCCTACTAGTAGTTATACAGAGCACAGGGTGTAGACATGATAATTTTTCTAATCATTATGGGTACAGAAAAATTTCTTCTCATTGGACTAAGAGAAAGCAGTTGTATACATAACCCAATGTTCCACATTCACAGTGGGTTGGTTGTTGGCAAAACTGGCAATGCTGGAAGCTGTTGATTTTAGCCTTTTTACAGCTGAGCATACTAATCTAGCTTTATGTTTTATGCCTCGTAGTTAAACTTTTCTGCTGGGTGGTTAAGGGCAAGCTAAAGCAAGACCTGTATAACTGTCTTAGTTACCTTTTACTCATTGCTGGGACAAATATCTGACACTCAAAATGAAAGATTGTGGAGGTTTCAGTCCATATTTGGCTGGCCCAAGGCTGAGTGGAACAGAGCAGAGAGCATCCAGTTCATGGCAGTGGAAACCGCAACAGTGGCAACAGAGGCAATGGAACAACCAAGGGAGCAGAGAGCAACAGCTCTAGTCTGTCTCTCAGTCTCTTTTTTTTGCGGGACTGGGATTCGAACTCACAACCTTGCACCTGCCCGGCAGGCAATCGTGCCCCGGAGCACGATTGGCTAAGATAGGCTAAGGCTCTGCTTTAGCCTATCTGCCTTAGGCTACACCCACAATCCAAGAAGTACTTAAAACACATAATCCCAGGGATCATGGATCAAGTCTCAAACTCCAGATCAGTACTAAAACACATAATCCCCATGACTCATGAGTCAAGTCGCAGTCTATAGAAGTCCCCGCCTAATGATTGCATTAGGCTTTGGGAGGACCATTAGACATAAACCATAACAATAACAAAACATGTACTTTTGTATCTCTTGGGGTCAGTCAAATCCCCTCAGGGTTTACTTTGAAATCATGTACAGTGCTTTGTAGAACTGTTGTTACTGTCAGCCATCTGGAGGAGTCAAGGCCATTACTTGACCAATTTTCTCTCTGTGAAAGCCTGAGAGAATGTTTTCTCTCTAGGTGACTCTCCTTAAGTACACTATGTATCTTCAATCCCTTTCCTTTGTAGCCCCATACTCTCCTTGAACAGAAAAGTTGGGAAACCACTGGGAGACTTCATATGTAAGTGGGCATATCTTGAATATATAATCATAAGTGAAATAAACCAGATCTACATGTGTAAATATCATATAGTCTCCCTAGTGTAAGAACCCTAAAGAAGAAATAAAAATGGAGAGATGTAACACAGCTGAATGGAAATCAAGGACTTAAAGGTTAAACAACAAAGTCACAGCTGTTTTAGATTTTGCATAGCTCAGAAACAACATCCAGTTTTGGGTCAAAAGATTCTATAATTTCTTAAAACTAATGGAAAAGTCAATCTATAATGCATTTCTGCCATTTGGTTGTGTCTCTTCATTTATTTCGTTTTTCAGCCATCATTAAAAATGTTACTGAAAAGACTATATAGTGTCCCGTGTCTACCTCTCTCCTGATTCATTTTTCTTCCCAACATGGAAGGTGTAAAAAAGTCTCAGTGGTTGTCTCAGAGCCTCATGCTAAGTTTTGGAAAAAAAAAATTCTCATTTTTCATCCAGAAGAGGGTAGAAGGATGCGGCATAGTCCAAAGCATAAAACTAGCTAGGCTTACTGACTCCTGGTTACTTTTCTGGCAAGATAAGGATGTTAAGTCTGTATTATGAATATGTGAATGAATACCTTGAAGTCCTTGCAGCAACTCACGTTGCAATCTAACTGTATCTTACATGAAAGCAAATTGTTGTTCTTCTGGGTGAGCTTTTTAAAATTTTTTCTCTATGTGTAAAGATATCAATTTCTTTAGCAGGTGAAGATGCACTTTATGAAAATGTTTGTCACTTACTTCTAATAAATAAAAATAGTGTAAAAAGAGAACTTGATCCCCAAAACCTAACACTTAAAAAAGCCTATTAACTTTTTGGTGTTAGAATGAAAGTCAGGAAATCTGGAATGAACTAGAGCTGCAACCTGACCAGGTCACCAGAACTCCCTGAGCACCACCTTATTATCTCTATGGTGAAGAGACTGTGCAAGGTGGCCACCAAGGCCCTTCCTCGCTTTAAAAACCTGGGTGAACCTGGGTTTCAAGATAGATTGATTTCTGAAATACTTTTTATATTTTTCACACATAAAGAAATTATAAACATTCATGAAATGAAGGAGTTATATTTAATGACAGTTAAAAGTGGTTCACTGTCATAAAAGCACCAGATAGGGTTTATTAGATTATCCAGCTCATTGCAGAACCTCACAACAAAGGACCACGGGTGCTTTAATTTGTTTCCTCATTTTGAAAAGCAGAGCTGATGTCAGGCTGGGAGTGGGAGACAGGAAGTAGAAAAGGTTGTGTTAAGCTTTGAGTAGCTGGAGAAATTTAAGGATGACTACAGGTCTTGTGTGGAGGACAGCTCAAGGGAAGTGTAGGGCACTTGCGTCATTTCAGCCAGGTCATGAAGGAATCTGGCACTCTGCAGTCCAGCCGTGTGTGGGGGCTGGTAGCTCTTTCTGGTATATCTGTGTCACCAATTATTAGTGGTTATGATCTGCATGCTCTTTGGGTGCACTATAAGGTTATTTTATTTTTTATTTTGTGCAGGGTCTCACTGTGCACCTCAAACTTGTAGAGATCCTTTTGTTTTCAGCCTCCCCAGCACTGGGATTACAGGTGCATGCCATCACACCCAGAGTTGTTGGCTGGTTCAGTGCACCTGGAGGTCAGACCATTGTGGCATGTGATGCCAGGGAATGACCCTCAACCCCTTCGCTTGTCTAAGCAGGTACTTTATCCACTGAGCTATCTTGATGCCCTCATTCTTAATTCTTTATGCTTTAATATCTCCATCTTTAAATTAGAAATAATAAGAATTAACTATCAATGCATATAAAATGCTTAGGTCAGTGGTAATCCACATCACTAAATATCCAAGCACTATCTGATATAATCTTCATTTCTACCAGCATCCCCCATTCATTAGAAGAAATGATGTATGACAACTGCTTAATTGCAACATGAGAGAGGGAGTTAAGATAATAGTTCTTGCTTTATGACCCACAAGAATTCCCTGAACTAGTCTTCTACTTACACATTCTTGCACGATGTTAGTTCATTTTCTGCTCCTCAGTCTCTTGGGCAAAATCATTACTCACTTGCTGTGGCCCTCTTAAAATGGAAAAGCCACTAGAGGCAGCATATCAAATATCTAAGACCATATTAGGAAATGATAAGTAGAATATCCTTTTATTCTGTAAGGGGAAGAGGAGGGATGGAAAGAGATGGGCATTAGGTCTGTGAACTGAAGACTGCAAAAACGTTTGGTTCTCAAAGGGCAAAGGGAAAATGGACGTGAGCAGGGGGGAGAAAGTGAAAACAGGACATGAATGAAATGCTCTGGAATGCAGGGTTCTGTCCAGCAGAAAGTTTTGAAAGAGCATCCTGTACTTTCTAGTGGGTATAATAGAATTTGGATATAGGAGAATTTCTGTATCCTGCAGTGTTAGCCTGAGCATTTAGGATTTTGATGTATGAAATAGAATCTATCTGTAGTAGAGCTGCATTGAAAACATGATTAAATGCAGTCTGCAAATGACTTTTATTTGAATGCTTTGGTGACATTTCTTGTCTTCTGTCGTTTCCTGTGTAGAGTTAATAAGTTACAATGGGACTATCTCAGTATGGATGTGATAATGAAATAAGCTATACAAGATTAAAAAAAGCGGGTATCAAATATCTTCCAGGGACCTCTAGAGAGAGACACTGTATGATTGTAGTGGCTGCAGAGTTAGGGAACTCAGGAAAATGATTAGTTTTTTTTTTTTTAAGAATTCTTTTTTGTATTTTTATTTTTATTCTTTTGATTCATATCGTGCTGTGCAGTTCAGAATGGTAGTGATCCTACTATCTCCGGCTCCTCAGTGTTGGGACTGCAGGCATGCACCACCATGCTTGGTTTTTGGTTGGCACAACACGCTGGCAGTTCTGGGGTGGCACTGCATGTGCTACTGGGGATTGAGCTTGGGTCCTTGTAGTTGCCAGGCAGGCACTTAGACCACTGAGCTATCTTCCTCGCCCATTTAGCTTTCATTGATTGTAGGAAGTACGGAAATATATACATTGGTAAAACAAAGCTATGTAGAATAGCTTAGAAGGTGAGGGGAGAATGAAAAATCTTTATATGAGAAATTAAAGATTGATTAATCAAAGCCAGAACACTCTGGAGTAACATAAAACAACTTAGGAGATAGCCAATATGGAGGAGGATGGAGGGCTACATGTCGCTTTTCTCTAGCTTAACTTTTACATACTGGAAAACCCATACTGTCCACTGCATCTAAGTTTTCATACTTCCTCTGTGGATCACCTTATTTTCCCCACAAGTCTTTTCTTTAGAATTCCAAAAATGAATATTGCTTTAGTTTTTGCTTCTCCAAAATTCTCCAAAATTCCATTTTTTTTTTTTAAATCAACTCAAGAGCTGGGCGTAGTGGCGCACCCCTGTAATCCCAGCACCTGGAAGGCTGAGGCAGGAGGATCAGTGCGAGTTCGAGGCCAGCCTGGGCCACAAAAGTGAGTTCAAGGCCAGCCTGAACTGCATAGTGAGACCCTGTCTCAAAAAGAAAAAAATATCAACTCAGGGACACTAATCGTTGCATTTTGTACTTTTTAATGTGATGTATCCCCACCTTAGAGAGTTTGGACGGTATCCATTTCTGTGAGGTGGGCATAATAAACACCAAAGAAATATATGTAGTTAATTAAACAAGCCACTTTTTATAAGGAAGAAAATTTAAGATTAAGTTAAATTTAATTAAAAATTATCTGTTTAGAATTTGCAACTGGAAAACAAGTCATGTCATTATACTCAACAAGAAATTGCTAGTGATGAACCAAATTGCAAGGTCGTTGGTCAAAAAATTCATATTAAAGAAAAGTCAGTTACGTGTTATGGTGCGTGCCTGAAACCCCAGCACTCAGGAAGGCAAGGCAGGAGGATGTCCATGAGTTCAAGGCCAGCCTGGGCTACATAAGCTAGCTCAGAGCTGACCTGCACTACACAGGGAGACGCTGTTAAAAAAAAAAAAAAAAAAAAAAAAAAAAAAAAAAAAAAAAAAAAAAAAAAAAAAAAAAAAAAAAAAAGAAGAAGAAAAGGAAAAACTCAGTAAGATGATATTTGAATGAATTTGGTTTATGTGACATAGTTATACTTGTATTGCTCATTTTCTTTTGATCAGAATAATTTTGCTGATGTCAAAGTATTACAATTTCCACCATACAAAAATGAGTTGATTTACCCATACACAATTACTTAGTTATTAACAAATCTTTTAAGTAAGATTTACTTATTAAAATTGTCAGAATTCTTAGTAAATACTTTAGGATGTAAAACAATGGTTTTTCATCTTTCTATTAAAATTATATTTCCTTTCACAAAACCTGAGCTTTGGCTCCCCATGAAGCCTTAGGAATAGTGGAAGATTTCTCATTTAGCTGGTTAAGGAAATCTAACTGAGCTATCTACCAAGAAGGCAAAAGCCTTGATATGCTCCTGTTAGACATATTTCTAAGTTAAATTTAATACAATCAAAGAGTATTTAAGGTTTTCTATATTTATTTATTTATTTATTTATTTATTTATTTATTTATTTATTTATTTATTTTTGTCTTTTTGAGACAGGGTCTCTCTATGCAGTTCAGGCTGGCCTTGAGCTCACTTTCGTAGCCCAGGCTGTTCTCGAACTCGCATCAATCCTCCTCCCTCAACCTCCCGAGTGCTGGGATTACAGGCATGCGCCACCACACCTGGCTCTATTTAAAATTTTTAATGAAGAATCTTAATCCTATGCTTGTGAACTTAATATATTTAACATTCTATGTGTGTGTGTGTGTGTGTGTGTGTGTGTGTGTGTGCATTTGTACACTATGCATTGAACTCAGGCCTCCTATATGCTAGGCAAATGCTCTACCACTGAGCCACGTACTTAAAATGGTGACCTGGAATGGGGGAGGCTATGAAGTATACCCTCTGCTCGAAAGCACAGGTTGTAGACTGAGTTTGCCATATGCATACCATGGTCTTGTGAGGTAAGGCACTGAGTGTGCTTTCTCTTCAGACTTCACTAGTTTGCTTCTTCCTACAGGACCTCTGAAATAGTCTTGGATAGCATCCTCTTCCTCCTCCTCCTCTTCTTCCTCCTCCTCTTCCTCCTCCTCCTCCTTCTTGTTCTTCTTCTTGTTCTTCTTCTTGTTCTTCTTCTTCTTCTTCTTCTTCTTCTTCTTCTTCTTCTTCTTCTTCTTCTT
>PVJA010014948.1:0-16923 GCA_004027025.1 Myocastor coypus
TTAATTAATTAATTAATTAATTAAACAAAGAAAGCTGAAGGGTTTCCTAAAACAAATCCACCATCGCATCTCCAATCTTCTGCTCTTGTTTAAATGTAGCTCAAGTACTTTTCATCAGGCACATCACACCAGAAAAGTCTTCCATGAAGCATTTAGGCAGACATGAGTAGAATTTCCAGCAGACTCTAATTTTTTTTGAATAAGTTTGCGCCATTTAGTAGGTATTGCAATTTAATGTCTGTCTACTTGTATATTTCATCACGAAGCTCTACACTCCCTCAGGGCAAATACAAAAAATTTTCACCCCCAAATACCATAGCCAATCATACTGAATTACAAAATAAAATGTAAAAAGGAACTAGTACTATATCAATGACGTACATATTTCAAAATTTAAATAAAAATTCAAGAGATAAGCAGAAAAGGAAATATTTAGATCACTTGTAAATGCAACGCACCCACGAGGTAATAATAGAAAATGCTGATGCATTCTTTTGACTCATCTGGTATTGCAAAGAGCAGGCCTTGTAAAAATAAAGAGAGAAAAAACTTTTTTAAAAAATGTAGTTTCTCTTCTATTTGTGTGACTTAGAAAATTTACAGAAATAAAGAAAAAATAAAGAAAGATGTATTTCTCGCTGCATGAGTAACGGTTTCCTTTACTGAAACATAATGAATTTTAATCTCAACACATCTCAAAATTTTAATAGTCCACTCAAATAAACTGACAGAAAAACAAACAAACAAACAAAAACAACGTAATGAACAACAATACATAGAGAGGTCAAAGGGTAAAAAGAGGAAGAAACAGGTGGGAAAGAGGGACATAATAAGAATGAGAGCAGACAGGCAGGGACACGGTCACCTGTGGAGTGGGTTTGAGCCACGTGAGCCTGAGGTGGGCAGCGAGGTAGCAGCTGCACTGGAGTGTCCCTAGCGTGCCAGGTGTGGGCTATGATTTGCTCCATATTTCCTCCCGGGCCTCTCTCATCTGCGCTACTGGAATGACTGCCTTCATTGCTGTCTGCTTGTCTCCGTGGCTACTTCTCTCCATAGTTTGTTCCTCACATGAGCCACTGGACAGGAAGCCAGAACCTGTCAGTGCCCTATCCAGAGCCTTTCTGGAGCTTCCTTATTGAAAAATAACAATGGAATGTCATACAGGGCTCAAAGGAAGAAATCTTTGTCTACCTCTTAGACCTCGATTTTTTACCTTTCTCTGTAGTCTGGCTGTGAAGCATTTGGCGCCAGGCAGACTGCCTCAGAATCTGCTATCGCTTGTTAAATAAGCTCTGTAAGGTCAGGAACAGAATATCCCTATCAGTTCTATATCTCCAATGTCAGACATGATACTGGAACATGGAACTGAGTCCATAATTGTTTAGATAATTAGAAATAAATCCTAAAAGTAAATAACAGCATTTTAGAATTTCATTGATTAAATTTTTAATATTTTCTTTTTTAATTCTCATAAACATTTTTATTCTATATTCTAATTTTATTAATTTTAACAAGAAAGACCCAATAATGAGACAGTTTCAAAACATGTTAGTAGGACAAACACAATAATTACCATAACACATATTGTTGTCTTCGTAGTAGCTGTTCAGAGTGCAAAATGCAGACATGATAACTTTTCTAAACACTATGAGTACAAATATTTCTTCTCATTGCACTAAGAGAAAGTAGCTGTATATATAGTCCAATACTCCATAGTACCAATGGGTTATCAAAAGAAATGGCAATGTCGGAAGCTGTTGACTTGAGCCTTTTATGGCTTTAATTTTTATATTTCATGGTTAAACTTTTGTGCTAGATGGTTAAGACCAAGTTAATGCAAGATCTATATAACAAAAAATGTAACTTTCATATCTGACAAGGCCAGTCAAATCCCCTCAGGATTTATGTATAGTATTTTGTAGAACTTTTGGCAGTGTCAGCCATCTGGATAAGACATGGCCATTGCTTGACCAGTTTGCTCTCTGTGAAAGCCTGAGAGAATGTTTTTATCTGGGTGACTCTCCTTAGACACACCACAGTTCATTCATCCCTTTCCTCTGAGGTCCCATAATCTCCTTGCCCAGGAGAAGGTTGCTATTCTAAGAACAGAAAGGTGAGCACTAACTTGAAGTAGGGCCATTGATATGTATTATTGCTTTAGTGATGAAGCTCAGCAGCACAGCACTTGTCCAGCAGATTTGACATCCTAATCTCGATCCTCAGTACCAAAAATAAGCAAATAATTAAGTAAATACCCTCTCCAAAGAACTTCCTTTATATGGGTTTGGGAAGACTGAAAAGTGATAGTTACAAAATATACATCTCACAGTATGCACACCACCTTTTTAAAATGCTCATGTGATTTGATTAAGTAATACGTAAAACCCAGCTAACAACTGGAGTCATTCTTTTGTATTTGAAAAATATGCAAATTACATCTTAGTCATGAACACCATGGTGTTTGAGCCATACTTTACTCATTGGCACTTTTTGATAGTTAGCATAGTGTCTGAAATATGCAGTTGCTCCACACATATTTGGTGGCTCAATATATAGCTGCTTCTTCTATTAATTCACTCAAGAAAAGAAGTAGACTTAAGGAAGCATACATTTATAGAAAGGGCGTTCTCTGCTCTCATAATCCAAATGCCTACCATGCATGAATCAACATAAATTAGGCTCCTGGTAATATACTAAAGAACATGGACACACAGTCCTGACACCCAAGCTTTCTACATCTCTAAGACCCAAGGGTTATATCTCATTTTACTCCAAAGTCTTTAAACAAAACTTTTGAAAAAGGAAACTTTTGAGATTAGAAATCAGTAGCTACATTAAATTGTTTCCATGAAACCCCAGAAGAATAGAAAAGGTGGAAGAGACGTGAGTCAGGCTGGTTTGGCACACAGGGACAAGATGTTGTGATGCTGTGGAGCTGCTGTCACATTGAGTGCCTAAGGGACACTGACAACTGTTTGACACTTCCACATTCAGTCACAGAATATGTTGCAGGGCTATGCAAGTTCCCTCAGTTTTCTTTGTTGGAAAATTCATCTTGCTTCCAGAAGGGCTGAGAAGTGGAGAAATAAAATTAGCTCGTATTCATGTTGTCTTAATGCATGGATTGACTTAAGCTCTCTGTTTCATAGTTTTATCACACTAGTGGCTTGGGCATTTTTATTGTTTGTGTGTAGGTGTACGTTTAAACCTCATGCAGTCATGGGCCAGCTTTTGGAACTCTTGATTCCTTATTGTGGGTGTGGATGTGGCACCTGCCTGGGAGGCAGGTAATTTGCATTACAATATAAGGAAGAGAGAGCTGCTAGCTTGCTGCCTTAGCTACCGCCCTTACCTTTGCTCTCTGCTCTTTGCTACCACCAGGAAAAGTTGCTCTCTGCCATGTGTTGCTTTTACCTCTGAACCAGCAGAGTACAGATGAAACCTCCAGTAGCTGTGAGCTTAATAAGCTTTTCTTTCCTTTATTTTGGGTGTCAGGTATTTGTCTCAGCACTGAGAGAAGAGTAAGACAGGCATTTTGAGAGAAGGCTTTTATAAAAGTAACTTTGGCCTTTTCTTGTTTATATTCCACCTCTCTTGCCAGTATGTCTTCATATTCTATCTATGCAGATGTCGACTCCCTGTCCTTTGGCTTCGTAGCCTCCACAACCACATGCTAAATTAATTCTGTCCAGTTTCAAATATTCTGCAAGAGTGACACAAAATAGACTAAGAGCAGGCTTTCAGGTTAGCTCAGTGATTTAAGACCTTGTGCCTGCAATCCCAGTCAGGCGCAGGGGATGGCTGTTCGATCACCAGACCCACCCTTAAGGCACCTAGAGCCTGCCAAAAAAAAAAAAAAAAAAAAAAAAAAAAAAAAAAAAAAAAAAAAAAAAAAAAAAAAAGACTAAGACACATTACATATAAAGAAAATAAACATGGAAGTAGTTCTATACAGGTTAATGGCCTGTAATTGCCTTTCTCTAGTGCATATTTTTCAGTTTTTTTTTTTTTTTCCAAAAGAGAGTTAAAAGTAAAAGAAGCTGGAATTGCATCAGCAAGTCCATTTGACAGCAGACAGAAAAACCACCTGCTATTCCTTTGCTAGTGGCTACAGGACTTGCTGGGGAGGTGGATGGTTGCTCTCTTTGAGCCAGTGGTAACACGAGGCGTTGGCACTCTGCAACGTCATTGGAGGGTATGAAGAGCCTCAGACGGTGAAGATTTGTAGGCAGTTGCAAAAGTCGGAAACATTCCCGGAAAGTTGCCCAATGTGTACACTATTGACTTCTAGGAGAGTAAATAATAATATCATATTCCAATATTTAGAGGACAACTTATCTGAAATACAGACTTTCAGACTGTAGGATAAATAGCCATCTCCATGCTGTTAGCCAACCTATTTCCACATTTCCCATTTTTCAGGTTTGGAAAGTAGAAGAAAGAAAAGGAGGCAGAGAAGGAGGAAGAGGAACAGAAAGAAGAGAAGGTGAGGGCTGGGACAGCATGTGGTATTTGAATGAATGCTTTCTCAGAATATAATTGTGTCCACTGATACATAAATTCCCATAGTAAGCTTTGCTAGCGTAAGTACTAAATATGGCAGGTATATGTAGATTTTTTCCTAATTCTTTCTTTTTTTGTCCAGTAGGGGGCAGTACCAGGGATTGAACTCAGGATCGGAACTTGAATTTTCCTATTTCTATGCTTAAAAACTTATGAATATTTATATATTTATAGGTACCAAAATAACTTAGACTTTTTTTCCTAATGCTTCTTTATCATAATGACATAAGTTTATGTTTCCAGTATTATCTAAAATGATTTGCCTTACTTTGTTGTTTTTTAAATATAATTTATAGTGGTCTAAGATGACTATAGTTAAAAATGCTTGCTGCAGAAGTCAGAATAAGCTATATACAAACAAATTCATAGGCATAAAACTAAGACTGAAAACATTTTAGAGTTTTAGACTAGTAGATGAGATTATACTTATGCAGATCTTGTACTTTATGTAATAGCAGCAACCCAATACATAGAGCAAGTGTGAACTACCTTGATGAGAATTTCTTTTATGAAATAAGAATTATTTGCGATTTAATTGTGAATAAAGTAAATTACTTGGCCTTTGTGAACCAAAGGACTTCTGAATTTTCCTGTAAAGAGAGGGTAAATAACAGAACCTGTAAGTTTTTTTTGTGTGTGTGTTTTGCTTGTAGAGAAGTTCCAGGGAGTGTTTCTCTATCATTTGAACTGAGGACAATAGCTGATCATGTTTATAGCCAAGTTGTCCAACTGATAAAAAGGCAAAAAGACAATATATTATTTCCTTCCAATGTAGATATATGTATAAGCTGAGGCCCATCCATAAGGTACCCTCAGGGCAGGGTTTACCAGTATTATTATTATTATTATTATTATTATTATTGCAGTGCTATCTGACATCCCCACCAAAGCTGATGCTTTGAAATTGGCATCACAGACAAAATATAGTTAATTCTGGGTTTTATGCTGCATTAATCACTTAAAGCATTTACTTCGTGTCTAGCTCATCCAAACTGAAAGTTAGTTTTCTGCAGGTTTCTTTGCTTTTAAGAAGATAAATTAAAAATGCAATTAGCCCAGAATTTCAAGGGATCCACTGAAAAATCAAAGATAAAATTGATTTTATTTTTTGCAAATCAAGGTAAATGGGGTCTTTTGATGCTGGTTTTATCTTCTCTGTGTCTTCTCTGTTCTCCAGAACCTCTGATTCAGTGAGGAATGCTGTACTGGTCATGCAATAATGAGTGAACTCATGACAAGGATAAACACAAGGAGTTTCTATTTTCTTTCTAGTTTCCTTAGGTTGTTGAATTAAACTTTCTTCATCACAAATTTTGTTTCGCTCACATGCTACTTTAAATATTTGAATTTTAAAAAGTATGATAATGGAGTGTAATCATATTTCTAAAATAGTCGTGTCAGGTGAGGAGATAGCTCAGCGGTCTAAGCACCTTCCTGGGAAACTGAAGCACTCAGGTCTGGTAGCTGGCGCCCCTGAAGTATCTTTTCTCTTTTTGCTTCACAGACTAAATGCCTTACTCTAAAGAGATTTTACTGAATTAAATTTGAGCGTGTGCCTTTCCCAATCAAAAAATTCCACCTTCCTTCCAACATTTTTTCATTAAATTTTGGGTACTGCTTACAGAAGCACGATTCCTATATTAATGCCCAGTTATTTACTTCCTTTTCAGTCTTTACTTTTTGTTGTTTCTAAACTAAGGCTGCTCAAATATAGTTTGCTTTTACATCAAGTAAAGTAACTTAACTTCGTTTCAGCGTTTCCATACTTCCATCTCAGATGTGGTGATTTGTTACTGGTAACATGACCCCAAGATAAAAGAAAAAGTCATCTCAGTGTAATTACAAAAAATGAAAATCTCTCTCCAGCAGGGCTCAGTGGTGACTCACTATAATCTCAGCTCTCTGGGAGCTTGAGGCAAGAGGATTACACATTCCGACTCCGACTGTGCAGTTTTGCAATATGCTGTGACCTTGTCTCAAAGGAAAATGAAATAAAAACAACAGCAAAATGTTGAAAATTCAGCTTAGCGGGAAATCCCTAGGTTCAATCCTCGGTACGAGAGAACAAAACACAATGATCAAAAATTCTACTCTGTGAATTTAATGCAAGGAAAAAATAACAAATTAAGCCAAATTCAAAGAGTCTCTGGGTTCAGAGAGATCATGGAAGCTTTGGGGAAAAAATTTGATATCAACTGATATCAAGTTCTATTATGATATGATCAGGAAAATCTATTGTGCTATTGAAGCATGGGATGAATACAGATAACACGGATGTACTTTTAATCTCAAAAGCATGTGTCTTAGTCACTGTTCTATCATTGCTGGGATAAATATCTGACACCCAAAATGAAGGAAGGAAAGGTTCATTTAGCTCACAGTTACTGGAGGTTTCAGTCCATATATGGCTGGCTTTAAGTCAGTACAATGCAGAGAGCTGCAGGTCATGGCATCAGAACAGCAACAATGACGAGAGAGGCAATGGAACAACCAGGGGAGCAGAGGCTCTCTGCCTCAGCCTATCCGCCTCAGGCCACACCTATCATTCCCAGCAGCACTCAGACCCATAATCTCATCAGTACTAAAACACATTATCCCAGTGAATCATAAGTCAAGTCCCAAACTCTAGCAGTCCCCTCCCCGTGATTGCATGAGGCTTTGAGGGGACAACTAGACATAAACCATAACAGCATGGAAGGATGAAGAATGTATCTTTTTCTCTAAAAGAATGACAAGCATTTGATGAGATAATATGTTAATCCAGATTTAAACATTATAAAATATATACATACATCAAATCATGACATGGTTATTTCATTAAAATGTAAATTTTTATGAGTCAAAAAAGAGATTAACTTAAAAGTGTAAGTCAGTGTATTAGGGAAAATATCTCTCTTCCTGCTAAGGACAATTTTATAATGTAAAAGATGATATTTATAGTAGTTTTTGGTTAGGGACAGAGAGCTAGCTTAGAGACTTCACTGCCTGCCTGGCAAGCACAGGTTCTGAGTTTGATCCCTAGTAGCAGGGAAAGAGAGAGAGAGACAGAATCAGAGACAGAGACAGAGACAGACAGAAAGACAGAGAAAAACAATAGTTCTGGTTATAACAGAAAACATGTAAATTAACATGAACGTAACTTGTACAAATTCACATTAGGAAGAACACTGAATTTTAAACTACTTTGTATTATATTTGATTGCTTAGCTTTATGGCTTCTTGTCCTGATATGAATAACGATACTCACTGTAAAGAAGAAAACAGTTCAACTAGATTATCATTCCACTATCCTAAGTTTAATTATTGGGTATAATGTCACTAAAAAGATAAGCTATAGTTGAAAGGAGCCTGTTTTTGAGAAAGTTTCTATTTACATTGATAGTAAAGAAAGCTATAAGACTTTAATTTCTGATTCTACTCAGTGGCATCTATACATCTTCCGTTATCTTTCTCTCTTTTGTTTGTGGTTCGGGAATCAAACTCAGGACCCTGCGCTTACCAGGCAATCACTTGTGCTGCTGAGTCAGGTCCTCAGCATCTCTCTATCATTAAGGGCAGAAAAATAAGATCTGAGTCAAAGAATTTATAATCCTTATAAGATAAGTTCTACAGCATCTCACTGCACAGATTGGGCCCATAGTGACGCTCCCTTTTTTCCCAAGTTCTAGGATTATGGGTGCACATGACCACAGCCAGCCTCAGTCACTGTCTCAGTGTGTCCCGGTGGTGGGGCCAGCGTAGCATGCTGGAAATTGAACCCCTATCCCTGCGTCTACCTAACCAGGCAGTTGCATCTCCTGAGCTCTCTGGCCTGCTGAGAACTGTTGCTTTTAAAGTGATACAACTTCTAAAATGTCCTAGGATACTTCAAGATCTTAACAAAACATTTCCTTTTAAAAAGTAAAAACAAGTTTTGTCTTACGAAATGGGTCTTTTAGGGAAATAACACTAAAATAATGTCAGTATGGTAACTTTCACATTAAAAGCACTTGAAAGGTAGTGTTATTTCATTAGAAAATACATTTTACTTTATTTCTTACTCTAATAGGTAAAAATGGTATTTTTTTTGATTCAAGAACTTATTTCACCTTTTTGATCTAAGCATCACTCCTCCAACTAGTACATAAAATATCAACACTTCAAAATTCCAATATTGAATGCAATATTCAAGGAAGTGGATTTTTTTTTCTCCAGACTCATATTATGAGATTTAATTAGGCCAGCTCAGATATACTAATTAATTTGAAAGTATTTCCTCTTGAGGAAAATCTAAACTTTTTTTTCCTTACATAAGTATACATAAATGAGACTTCAAACATAGAACTGATGTTCTGACTTCCACTCTGAAATGTGAAAAACACATCACAACACTTTTCTAATTTCCAACTGATTCCTACATCTAGCAGATTTAGATTAAGTGACTTTGAAGATATTACACTTTGGTCTAGAAGTTTGAAAGCTGGAAGAAAGGAAACACTGCCAGACTTTTGTCAATAAGTAAATAAATAATTATTTGCGGGCTTCCTTATATATCAAAATATCTACAACAACTTTTTAAAAAACCTACCTGTAGTATTATTTTCATCTCAGGACTCATGAAACTAAAAATAAGTTTGGAATTCCGGGACCACAGCTGCTCTCCTTTCCTGGTGAGTGATGAGAACACAGCCATCCAACAGCTGTGGAAGACAGAGACAACAAGATCTAGAAGGGTATGGACAGTCTTGTTTCATATTCTAAACCAGTGGCAGCAAATCTACGGGATGAAAGGGCATGCACAGACCTCTGCCTGCGCCCAATCCAAATGTCCCCAGAGTCACCCAAGCAGCTAAGCATCAGATGGCAGCACACACAGGGACACCATTGGCCCTTTGTGATGAAGAAGTGGATTTAGAGCTGCATTTTGAGCACTCAGTATCTGAAAGTTTCTTCATCACTGCTCTAAATGAAAAGCAACTCCTTGCAGAAAATACATTGCCAATGTTTAAGTTAACATAGCTCCTTTTCTTATTTTAAAGAGGAAAAAAAATAAAACAAAGGCAGAAACAAAGCATCATGCCACAATACAAATGGCACAGAATTTCAAAGCAAGGATAGAAAATTAACAATGGCGGTTGCAATATATATTGTTATCATCAGTAACTCTTCCTCTCAATAAACTTTTAGTCTTGTTATTTTTGCTAATAACAAATACTGGAAGGGGTGGCTAAATAGCTCAGTGGATTAAACTGCCTGCAAGCAGGCTAAGGGGCTGGGAGCATGATCCCCAGTTTACTGTGCTGACAATGTCCTCACGGTACTCTGAGACAGCGATTGAGACTGGGCGTTGTGGTGCCTGCCTGTATTCCCAGCTCTCAGGAGGGTGTAAGCAGGCGGGTCACTGGGTGTCCGATGTCATAGTGAGACCCTGAACACCCTGTAGACCCTTTCATAAGATACACACACACGCACACACACACACACACACACACACACACACACACACACACACGCAAACAAACAAACAAAAACTTGCAGAGATGACGGGGAAAAGGAACCTTCTCCATAGTTGGTAAAAACGTAGACTGGTACAACCACTATAGAAATCAGTGTGGACACGCTCAGAAAGCTAGGATTGGAGGTCCCATTCATCCCATCGATTCCTCTTCTGGGTATTAAAAGCAAACAAATAAACAAACAAAAAAACCCACTATACCGCAGTGGTATATCTTTGTTTATAGCAGCACAATGTGTCCTAGCCAAATTTTGGAAACACCCAAAATGCCCATCACCTGAGGAATGGATTAAAAATGATGTGGTACATTTCATTCAACCTTTTTCAAAAACCAAAATTCCACATAACAATTGATAATATATTGAAAAGTCTTAAATTTTAATTCATATTTACATTTGCAGTTACAATTTATATTCTTATTTACTACAACTTTCATAGTCCCACTTAAATTTAAGTCTTGTATATTTTCACTTTAAATTATTGCTTCTGCAAAATGATGTAATTTAAAAATGAGAACAGAAGACAAAATATATCTTTCAGAGAAAGTAACTTGCTACTCTCAAGAAGTTCCCAGGGGCTGGGGAGATAGCTCCGTGGCATAAGTGCCTGCGTGGCAAGTGCAAGATAGTGAGTTCAAACGCCAGGCCCTCAAAAACAAAAACAAAAAAAAAAAAAACAAACAAACAAACAAAAAAGTTCCCAAATATAATTTTTCCATCAGAGAAATTTAGATTAGTTTAAAATTTAATAAAGCCATATTTCTAAAATAAAAACATTTCAGAACCCAGCTTTTAGTACTGACACTTGTATTTTAGGAAAAATCTCTTTATACAAATTAATGAACAATTTTTAGTGTAAAACATGATATGATTTTTTAGGGGAACATTGGAAGATTAAATGACAGTAATTTTTTAAGAAAAGTGACATTATATTTTGGCCTTTACAAGATAGTATCAGGTGTAAAAATGAAATTACATCTAAAGAAATGATCACAGACTATTTTAAAAATTATCCCTCAATACATTTTATGTTAAAAATAGATTTTTGTGTTCAGTGATTTCTCAAAATCTATGAGTGAAATTCCCCTTTATGGAACTTTTCACAAATATCAGGAAATTATCAAAATTTGTTGATAAGAATAATAAGATTTAAGTATGTGACCATAATACTAAAATTTAACCTACAAACATATAGTGTTACTAATATATAAAGAAAAATCAGCTTGGTCTTAAAACCACTCATTATCAAATGAGAGAAAGCTCCTAAATTATTTTTTTCTCATTGTACTCTGTAAATTAAGATAAGAAAAGCTGAAGAAACATGAATTTCCATTGCTTCCTTTCTTTTCCTTTTTGCATATGTATGTATGTATGTAGGTAGGTAGGTATGTATGTATGTGTGTATGTATGTATGTATGTATGTATGTATGTATATAGCTCAGAGTCTCACTACACAGTATGCACTTATAGTGAGCCCCCTGTTTTCAGCACC
This sequence comes from Myocastor coypus, assembly GCA_004027025.1. Lineage (NCBI taxonomy): Eukaryota > Metazoa > Chordata > Mammalia > Rodentia > Myocastoridae > Myocastor > Myocastor coypus. Next base: position 11,549 of record PVJA010014948.1, read on the forward strand.
CCCAGTGCTGGGATTCCAGGCCTGTGCCACCATGCCCTGACTTAGTCACTGGCTCAGCATGCCCTTGGGGTGAGACCAGCATGGCATGGGGGCCCAGGGATCAAACCCTGGTACCTGCATTTGCTTAAGCAGGCACTTACTCTGCTGAGCTATCTTGCCAGCCCCACTGCTTGTTTTCATGTTAGATAAGAAACTCTTTCTAATTCTTGACCATTTTGAATGACGTCTAATTGCCATCTATAAATTTATGCACGAAAGGTGGCTCCTTTGGTGGTCTCTGCCACTTCTTAATTATGTGGCTCAGTCTATTAAAACAGCGTGCTGTGAAAATAGCAAAGATGTTGAAGGCTTTTAACTTCAGTAAGACTTACTGGGAATGGGGACTAAGTGAGTAAGAGCTATGCAATTTATTTATATATGCACATTATAAAAATGTAAGTTGTAGAAAAAGCATTGAATTATATACAGTAAAATAACACTATTTCCATTCTATCAGTGACTACACTTCTTTATAAGGTAACCATCTGAAACATTAATCAAAGTAATTAAATTAATCTTTCTGACTTGCCAATGTCTTTTCACATTTCTTATAAAATGAAGTCTAATTTGTTGGCAATACCACTATTTGTCTCAGTTGCTTTTCTCTGATAGCTGGTACAAATGCCTGATAGCCAAAGCAAAGGAAGGAAAGGTTTATTTAGCTCACACTTACTGGAGGTTTCAGTCCATACTCATCTGGATCCAAGGCAGAGTAGGACATGACAGAGCAATCTTTCATGGTGGCAGGACAACAATGGAAACTGAGAGCAAGTTTATCTCTCTGTCTCACTTATATGACATTCAGGCTATCAGTTCAGGTTGGAGGTAGCACTCACACCCATAATGCCAGCAGTACTAAAACCTATAATCCCCGTGGATCATGAGTTAATCTCAAATTCTAGAAGTCCCCACCCCATGATTGAATGAGGCTTCAGGGGACAACTAGACACAAACCATTACATTCTGCTCCTGGAACCCCAAAGTCTCATGCATGGCCTTTTATGCAAAAGATATTTTAGTCCACCTGTAGGAGTTGTCAAATTCCCAACAGTTTCAGCATTGTTGAAAGTTCTAAGTCTCAAGCCTCCCCCAAGATCCAAGGCAAACTCTGAGATGTGAGTCCTGTACAGAAAAGTTAAACATTTACAACATTCAAAAGCACAATATAAACATTACCATTCGAAAAAGTTACAAACCACAGAATAATGCAAAACACAGGTACCAACTGAAGTCCAAAATCCAGCAGGAAAAACATTAAGTCCCATAATTCCAATGGAATATCCAAAGCAATCCCCACTGATTTGTGAGCTCCAAAGGCCTTACATGTCTCCACCCTCAAGGGATTCTTGGTGGTAGCTCCCAAAGCTTTCCACTTTGGCTGGCTTTGCTCTCTCCTCCCAGTTTCCCTTAAACAATTAACTTTTTTTTTTTTGGCTTTTCCAACCTTCTGGTGTTTCCAATGAATTGGCTTCTCATTCTCTACTTCACACATTCCCCTCTCAGGGACACACTGCCCGGCCTCCCAGGCCTTCTTCTGAAACTGTGGTGGAAGCCTTTTTAACCTCACAAAGTCTGCATTCTTAAAACCAATACTATATGCATGATGCCAAGGTCTCCTGGAGACCCAGAGCAGTAGCCAGGCTTTCTTCTCTCTTGCTTGTAGGAGTCAAGTGCCTGGATTGATGAACACTCTGACTCTGATTCTAAAGAACAAGTTTTCTATGACAGTGCCATTTTGGAACCTTGTGTGGCCACTGCTGCCATTCTGGAGTATGGGGCTCCGTAGCTGTCTTCTCAAGGCAAATTCTCTCTCCCTTGCAATTCTGAGGCTGCAAAAGGAGACCTGAAACCTCCTGTGATGCCCTCAGGTCATCTTTTTTTGATTCTCTGCTTCCTTCCCAGTGCTGGAGATCCACTCAACTGTGTCTTCGCATTCCACAGCTTTCCTGGTGCTTTCTTTCTGGCCAAACTCACAACATGTTAAATCATCCTGCTTGGCTCTTTGCTCTTGATTCTCAACATAAATCTGACTAAAAGCTGCCAAAAACAACCATGCCATTGTTCCAATATTTGGCTGCTTGAAATATCTTTTGAAAGATTAATCAGTCTGCCACGCTTACTCTCAGTCTTAGGAAAAGTTTCCGGGCATGAGCAAAATTCATGTAGACTTTTAGCCAAGCCATGCCACAAATGATCTGGAGTACAACTACCAATGCAGTCCCTCTTCCCAGCAGAAACCTCCCCATCCTGGTCTTTACAGGCAAGTCTGCTGTCAGTCTTTTGGTCTGAATTTTGACCAGAATCTCCCCTACAGAACAGTTGAAGCTGTTCCAGCTCTTTGGAAGTAGAAGACCTCTCAAAACATTTCCAATCTCTTCCCGCAAACCATTCTCAAAAATCACATCATCGGGATTATCCACAACAACAGCCCCAATCCTGTGGTACCAAATTCTTTCTCAGTTGCTTTTTTCTCATTGCTGGAGCAAATACCTAACACCCAGAAAGAAGAAATGAAAGATTTATTTAGCTCAGTTATTGGAGGTTTCAGTCTATACTTAGCTGGCTCTAAGGCAGAGTGTCACATGGCAGAGTAACCTTTCATGGTGGCAGAACAACAATGGAGACAGAGAGGAAGTCTGTCTCTCCACTTCACTTATATTATGCTCAGGTTATCAGCTCCACGTTGGGTGCAGCACTCACACCCATAATTCCAACAGTACTAAGATCTGTAATCCCAGTGGATCACCCATAACCTCAGTGGAATATGAGTTAATCTCAAACTGTGGTAGTTCTCATACCGCAACTGCACGAAGCTTTGGGGGAACAACTAGACACAACCTATAACAATATTCATTTGTAATGTTTCTGTTAGGTTTATATCAGAGATTGAACTCAGGTCTTTGTGTTTGCCAGGCGGGCACTTAAGCCACTGACCACTGAGCTATCTCCCTGGCTATATTCAGTTCCTGAAGCTTTTCTTCTCTGGTAGAAAAGATAATGATCAGAATCTTGTCATGCAAGTAACGGTAAAAGCCTTTGTCTCTGGCACTTGCTGCCTTCATATTCTGCCTGAGTTGCTGACAAGTCATACAGCAGTGGAACATTTGCTGTGAGCTTGAAAACACAATGATCAGCACTGACAACGCAGGAAGCTTAAAAAATGCACAGGACTCTATATTGACTTCAGAGTCAGAAGGCCTTGATTTGTCATTCTGATACATGCAATGGTGCTACCTAGGCGTCTTCCTGCGTATAACTGAGGGCCTCATGAGAATCATGGTGGCTGTGAGTTTTCCGCAGGATCCTTGTAGGACTTACCATCATGTGCAGGGAGCTGTGTAGCATCAGGTGGGATTCCGAGGCAAACTTACATTGCAGAGTTTCATGAGGTACAGATCACATGTAGAAAGCCTCATGCTACCATCCAATCATTGAAAGAAAGAAATAAGGAAAGAAAGAAAGAAAGAAAGAAAGAAAGAAAGAAAGGAAGGAAGAAAGGAGGAAGAAAGAAAGGAAGGAAGAAAGAAAGAAAGAAAGAACGAAACAAAGAAAGAAAGGAAGGAAGGAAGGAAGGAAGGAAGAAAATGAGATAAGACATCCTGTCTCTAGGACTTCCTCAGAGTGAGCTAAGAACTTGGGTAGAACAACTGCAATCTATCCCATTAGTATCAACTACAGGTCACCATGTGAACATTATGAAATAAAATTTCTGTGTGAAAGTCTTCTGTAAGTCTCAAAGTCTTATAGTCCCCACTATGAGGAATATGACAGTGAAAGAGAAACATGTATTATATAAGAATCCTGGGGCCAGGGAGATGGCTCATGGCCCAGTGGTCTAAAGCACTTGCTTAGGCAACTGCAGCGACCATGGTTCCATCACTGGCACCACATGCTGCTCCAGCCCCACCCCCAGGGCAGGCTGAGCCGGCCATAATCTAAAGTAAATAAATAAGTAAATAAATAAATAGGGTATGCTTTTGTTTTTCTTTTCTTTTGTTTGTTTGTTTGTTTTGTTTTGTCTTTTGAGACAGGGTCTCTCTATGCAGCTCAAGCTGGCCTTGATCTTGCTTTTGTAGCCCAGACGGGTGTTTAACTCACATTAATCCTCCTGCCTCAGCTTCCCAAGTGCTGGGATTACAGGCATGCAGCCCCATGCCCGGCACTTGTTTTTCAACGGAACAAAAAAAAAAATACAGTATATTTTCTTCAAACTTAATCCAACACTATTGCTAAAAACATTTTGATTATTTTAACACTATTTTCATAATTATATTTACTAAAATGATAGGAAGATTATAATTCATGGATTGTAATGCTACAACTTGAAGCTGTATCTCATGAGTAGAAAATGCAAAATAATTTTGATAAATGCAAAATTAAATACTGAAAACTGAAAAGAATAGCATAAGCAGAGCTACTGTTTTATGACAGGAACACTTACAGAATAACAAAGCCAGGCTTATCCAACATATTACACATCATGTATAAGTTTTCAAGGATTATTCCAAACTCAATACTTCAAAGCAGTTTTAGAGTATAATGGATATTGTTTTAAACAAACCTCCAGAACTTTGCTTTCTATTTTTCATAAGGTAAACTACATGTAAATGATGAGATGTGCAAAGAGGTAGATTCTGGGAATAAAAAGAAATAAAACAGTAACAAAAGGTGTATAGAGTTAATAGAAATTTATCAGTAGTTTTAAATTTAGTCAATGAAATACTTAGTGCTTCTAAATGCTTGCCAAATAAAAGCTTGATACATATTTGCTTTAAAAACATCATTTCTAAATATTCCTCTGCCCAAACACTGACACACTTAAGTGAAATACTTAACATTATCTCAAAGTTCAAGTACTAAAAATCTTAATGAAAAGAATAAGAAGTACTTCTTTTACCACATTTGCAGAAAGATTACTATCAAAATGTTTTCTATATTCACCTCAAGAAGATGACTGCTTGTTTACTGAATATAAAAGAGAGAGTCAAAATTTCTGAAAAGTTAGTGAGTAAAAGAAAACAAATTCCATTTTCTTAAAAAAAATTAGAAAAACAAACATTGAAGCCAGTGCTGTGTCCATTGCAATAAAACAATAAAAAGGCAGTGACGGTCCAGTATTTATGAGTCTTGTAATTTATTGTTTCAATGACTATTTATTAATTTACACTATGGGGTAATTTATCTCACAGTCAAGTTTAATTAAAACATCTGTTCACACTGCAAGGTAGGCTATGAATGATTAATTTGCTTGCATGAGTTTTAGTTTTTGTTCATTTTGTAATCAAAGAAATTCCTTAGATATGATGGCCTCTTAATTTGTTCAAATTCATGACTAC
>PVJA010014948.1:17023-46309 GCA_004027025.1 Myocastor coypus
GCCGGGTCCCCACTATGTGATTTCTTATAAAATCACCGCAAACGAGCTCACATTTTAATTAGTCCTGTTTGTGTGTTTTGTTGTGTTTGTTTCTTTTTTATTGGTACAGATTTGCAGCGCATGCAGTTAACAAACGTCTTGCGGAGTGGGTGCACATGCAGAGTGCAGCTTGGTTGCTCGTATTTTAATAACCCTCTGTTCGCATTTTCATTGTCGTTGTTATCATTAATTGCATCTGATGCTTATGGCTTATCGTGCTTACAGTCCTTGAGGCTATTCAACATGCATTTATTCTACTGAGTTTTTGCTCCCAGTCTTCCTCTCCACCAACCACATTCCACTGGACTGTTTCCCACTGGCAAGAGACCTAGTCCCCTTTTTCCTTTTATCTGTCCTTTATTGTGTTTTTTGAATTTTGAGTTAATCAAATGAGAACCATATGGTGCTTAACTTGTGAGTGTGATTTATATTCTTCCAGGTGTATCTACTTTTCGAGGAATGCCCCAAATTCATCCTTCTTTTTAACCAAGTATTACTCCCTTTTGTATGTATTCTCTTTATAGAATCATCTGTTGATGGACATATAGGCTGCCTCTAGGATTTAGCTAGCTAATTATGCTACTAGAAACACTGGTGTGCACATGTCACTGTAGAATGTTGTCTTAAGGTCTTAGGGGAGTATACCAAAAAGAAGAAAACTGGGTCATATGGCAGCTCTAAAGTTAGTTCCTTAAAGAATTTCCATACTTGTTTCCAGAATGTTTAACAAGCTTACATTCTCACCAACACGATTAGAGAGTCTCTTTTTTAACACAGTCATGCCAGTACTTATTAGTTTTTTATTTCTTAATGGTTGTCATTCTTTCTGGCATAAGATGAAATCTCAGCCTTGTTTCAATGTGGAATTCTCTAGTGGCTAGGAACACTGAGCTTCTTTTCTTGTGTTTGTCATCCAGTTACAATGTTTGCTCTGACAAATAATTGCTCATCTCACTTGAACATTTGTTTCTGTCTTTTGTTTTAGGCATTCTATTTTTTGAATATTTTTCATTTCTGCCCTCTCTCTGGGGAATAGCTGGCCTAGTTTTTCTCTTTCTGTAGTTTATCTCTTTAGTCTACTAACTGACTTCTTTTCTGTGCAGGACATTTAATTTGCTGTGATACTATGGATGATACTTCTTGTCTAATTGGTTCTTAGGAGCAACCCTTGAATTGACAGGTTCTCATCTTATAAAACAGGAGTGCTCCTCCTGCACAGAAACAACATTGGTTTATGAGGAGAGGAAAGAAGGAAATAGAATAACAAAAACAGAGCTGCTTCTGGTTGTTTTCCTTGAAGGGAGAGAACAGAGGGGAATTCTTTACCACTAGTGTTCAGGCTAACTCGATCCATTCAAGGTTTGCTGTAAGCTTATTTTCAGGAAAGTTTAGTTTTCCTGTCAATATATTTGCTTCGTTAGTTGCAGTGTGGCCCCAGCATGCCCAGCGTGAGTGACAACACCTTCATGTGGTCTGTCAGAATCTACTACAGCAGACTAGGCCTACAAAATGGCTTCTCCTAGATTTTACTTGATGATTTTGAAGTATCATTATCATTGAAACAAAAAAAAAAATGTATTAGAAGAAATGAAGGTGAAAAAGAACTAAGATTTTAAAAACTAAGATTCGAAATGAAAATTTTATAGGATATATATAAGGACATAAAATTTTCTTTCAAGAATCAAAGTCTAGGGGGCCCGGCAGGGTGGCTCAGTGGTCTAAAGCGCCTACTTAGGAAAGCCTGGGTGGATGCAGGGACCGCAGTTCGATCCCCGGCACCATATGCTACGCCAGCCCTGCCCTCAGGGCAGGCTGAGCTGTCCATAAAAATAAATAAACAAACAAAAGTTCTGAAACAAGAAAAAAATAAATAAATAAAATAAAAAATTCTTTAAAAAAAAAAGAATCAAAGTCTAATTTATGACACATAACTATGAAGTTTGGAACCTACCCATAATAGTCTCCTGGTTTTCAAGTTTCTGAACCTACATTTAATTTATGTAAGCTTCCTTCTTTACTACTTTGAACATTTTAATAACTATGGTATCATTAAGTAAATATAACATCAGAAGCAAATGATAAGTGCAATTACTTTACTTCTAATTTTAGATGTACTCTATTTCAAGTTTTAAAGAGAAAAGAGTATAAATAAGACTGTTTAAAAACAAGCTAGTCATAATAGAATAACTGTAGCTAGTACATTTTATTTATTATTTTGATAGTAGTTTGACTATGAGATACAGGCATAAATATTTTCCAAATGATATTAGTTAAAACTTTCTTTTTAATGAACTTCAAGAAATAAACTGTATAACTGTCTTAACTATTTTCAGTATATGGATATAAATGTTTTTTTTTTAATTTTCTCTTTTGTTTTGAATAGTTTCTTCCCAATTCACAGTATCTATTGCACATTTTGGATATTATTTATTCATTTTTTTCTCTTGCACTCATGAGACAATATGATGATTACATATTAGCACCTGATGTATTGAACTTAAGAGTATCACGTTGTATCCATCTACCTAGAGAAGTCTCAAGTATGTCTTTATGTGTGAATAATACACCATCATATAAAAGAACATGTTGTTTTTCTCAGTTCCCTGGTTGTTAGGTGTGTTAGTTGTTTCCAAAATTTAGCTATTATAACTTGTACTGCTATAAATACAGGTATCAACCTATTCTTAGCTCTCCTGGGAAGATACCTCGAAATGATATAACTGTCAAATTTGACCTCAAATCCTCCTAGTTTTGAGAACCTTCCACACTGATTTCCACAGTAATTCGGCCAGTTTACATTCCCTCCAACAGTGGAAACAGGTCAGCTTTCTTCACAGCCCTTACAGCATTTGTAATGGGTTGATGTCTTGCTATTTTAAAGGTTCTTTCTTTTCATTGTCTCTAGCCAGAACACTGTGTTCTAGATCTGATATTTTACCCTCAGCTCTATGCAATCTGTTGTGGACTCTTTCAGTAGAAATTTTATTCTCTTGGATTTCTCCTTTGTCTAGGTCACAATTCTGTTTCTTTCCTATGTTGCTTTCATTGTCTCTTTTGTTTTCCTAAGCTCCTCTATTTTTCTATTTTCATTTAATTTTATTTATATGATGGCCAGTTCAGCCTGCCCTGGGGATGGGGCTGGTGCAGCATGTGGGGCTGGGATTGAATCACGGTATCTGCTGTTGCTTAAGCTTGCCTAGGCAGGCATTTCAGACCACTGAACCATCTCACCAGCCCTATTTTTTTTTATTTGCATGTGCCTTAATGTCATTTGATTTGATTGTCATTTCTTTTTGCATTGGCATCTTAGAAACTATATTTTTTCTGCAGTCTCTTACATTATTTTTTTATTTTCTGTTGCTATCGTTTCAGATATTTTTAGTATTCACTTAATGATTTTCTCTGTTTTATTGCACTCTGGACTTGTCTGCATGGGCTGGAGGTGTGGAGTTTCATTTTCCTTCCATATCTTGTCCTTTTCTGTTTTCTAATTTTTTTTTTTGTTGTTTTGTTTTGCTTTTGGCTTTTTGAGACAGGGTCTCGCTATGCAGTTCAGGCTGGCCTTGAGCTCACTTTTGTAGCCCAGGCTGGTCTCGAACTCGCACTGATTCTCCTGCCTCAGCCTCCTGAGTGCTAGGATTACAGGCGTGCGCCACCACGCCCAACCTGTTTTCTAATTTTTGTAATGATTTTTTTTTTTTTTTTTTTTTTAGTGCCGGTGCTTCTAGGTTTCTTATGGTAGACAGCCTTATCTTTAGTGCAGGGGCTTCCCTAGGAAATGGCTCTTGTAGGTGTGGGGGGCACATGGTCTTTGTCTCTGTCTTCCCAATGTGCTGAGGATGAGAAAATTTTGCCTATTTTACTCTGCATTCCGTCTTTTGAAACTGGATTATGATGACTTTAATGATGGCATACAATCACAGTGCTGACATACACAGAAAAGAACTGATAATGTCAGGTATGGTATACTGGCTAAAATAGGACAGTTAACAGAAACTAAAAGCACAGCCTCGACAGTGGCAAACTACGCTGACTCTTACCCTGAGACGTTTAAACAGAAGAGGAAATGTAACAGTTCTATAGTGTTGGGAGCCACAGGGAGCTAGGAAGTTGACCGAACATGTATAACTGGGACTGGGCCTCAGGGCCTAAAGCAAACGAGCTATCTTCTTCCTCAGATAAGCATCCTACCTCGTTAAGGTCAGTTATTATTCACAATCTTGTACCATGTGATGCAAACTTTGTAAAAGTATAGTTAATGGGTCCTTGGGTTGTGCTTGCCTGAGTCTTACCCATGAGGCATACTACCGACCACCTAGCCAAACTTTTGTTTCCTTGTCTATCTTTCTTATTTCTGTCACCGTGACTCCCGGGGTAGAACCATTTGCAGTAAGACCAACATATCCCTACAGAATAGAAGAATCCAGCATATACTTCAGAACTATGCAACAATTTTTCCTCTAGTGGACTGATTTTACCCTGTTGGGAAGGAAGAGTGATGAAGAAGGATCGAGCAGAGATATAGGTGAGTGCAAATGGTGATCACACAAGTTTTGGTGAACTGGAGTCAGAGCAGGAAAAGAACAGAAGACGAGCAGAATATGAAAGTGAACTCAGCAGAGAATAGGGAATGTTTATTCACATGGAAATATCATGCATAAAACAATTTAACTAGTAAAAGAGAGAAGGCAGTAGGTGCAAACCAAAAAAAAAGGTAATAATTTAGGTCATGGATAGGTTTTCCACGGTGTCGCAGCAGAAAAACAGTCAGAAGCAAAAAGAGAAAGGGGCTTTATTTTCTTGGAGGATATAGAGAGAATTCGGGGAAGACAAGGAATTCTCTCAATTGGAACAAAGGGAGACAGGTTTTTATGGTCTTTTGCCATGGGTAGGGTTTGAGGAGGATGTTTAGATTTAACTGAGGAGCTGATTGATCCTCCCATGAGGTATTGGGGACAGATGAAAGGAAATTGCACCCTGGGCTGAGTTGGAGAAGAAGGGGGAGGTGGTCTTTGGGAAGACAAGCTGTTGTTTTAAGGGCTTCAGCCGTATTAGATGACCACCATAATGATTCAGCAATTCATACTAGGGCCAGAACCTATCAGTTATTGAAGAAAGAGAGAGAGAGAGAGAGAGAGAGAGAGAGAGAGAGAGAGAGAGAGACTAAAATCAGAAAATAGAAATGACCCTAAATTATAGAACAAGATCAAGTTAAACTAAATTAAAACAAATCTCAACTGGACAGAAAAATGAAAACCAATCAGTCAAACACAGAAAAACAAATCAAGTAAAAATTCTCCTTGTGTTTGAGGCTCTGCGTTCGGCCTGAGTTTTATCTTGGAAATGTGCTCTGTACTCCAGCCAAGTTTGCATTGGGATTTGTGCTGGGTATATCTCAGCCCATATATATTTATATATTCCCTTCAATTCTTCTACCATTCCTCTTATCTGTGTGCCTAAGGACAACACGAACTCATCTGACACCAACTGTTTCTTCACGCGTGCATGCCCAAACTTGGGGGATCCCTGACAGGGGCTTTTAGACTGTGTATGTCTCATCCTTGGACAGTGCAAGTCATCTCTTGTGTATGAGAACTATCAGTTTCTAATCAAAATGAAATGCACATAAATGATTCATTAGTATTGCTTCTATAGATTTCCAGTTAGAAAATTTTACTCGTAAACTAAAGATTATAACATTCACATTTTTCATTTATGTGCAAAACTCTCCAAATCACTTATAATCAAGGTCACTTACAGCAACTTAAAGACAATTTTAAAAATACTAATGCTCATGAAATGGCTAGCTGAATTTGTGGACTCGATATATCAATTTCCTTGAAGTCAGAATGAATACCTGAAACACTTAAAAACTTGAATGACCATTAGCATAGACACAATAATGTTAGGCACAGTTTTTCATTGAAAGATCTTATCCCACTGCCTACAGTTCAAGGTGAAATTTGCCATGAGTTGATGATCCAGTCATTCTATTTTCCTGTTTGTTACACTGGAGGCAAATGTCCTGACCGAATCCCTGGAGTAAAAAAGAGCTGCAACCTCCCTGCTCCGGCTCTGCATCCACCATCTCCCCCATCCTCTCTCTGCATCAGGGAACACAGCTTTGGAGAGATAAGAAAACAGTGACAATATTGGATCCATAGAGCCGGAGAAGAACATCCTTGTAGTTGTTCATGCAACCTCTGTATACGAGATAGCGTTGACTTTATTTTACTATGTAGAATTTCAACATGATTTGACTTTGTTTTTATTTTTGTGCATATTTTTGCATGGTTTAAGTACTAGCACAAAATTTAGCATGGCACAAGGTATTCTAAATCCCAGGTTCAAAGTTCAAAGGGATGAAACAATGCTCAAAGTCATGGGCCCGACCTAGTTGGGGACCTACCTAAGGAAGACTTCCAGCATATGGTAACGAGCTGGATTTCCTTTGCGTAAGTCAACTGGCTTTGACAGGCTAGAACAGATGAACATGTTATTTATGTATACTGCAGTAGCCCAGTTGTAAAAATAGTTATTGGACACAGTTTTGTATTAATTGTGTGATTTTAAATTATAGGAAGCAAAAAATTCTTTCACTATAGTTAAGTTTTAACTTATCACAAGTGGCATTCCACTACATTGCAAAGTTGGAGTATTTAAAGTCAACTAAGTTCATGTCTTAGCAATACTACAAAGAGCCAGAAGTCTGTAGATTGGGGAAATGGAGAGACATGATAGTGTTATACTGCATTTCCCTCCTTAATATCTGTGAATTCTTATGAATCAGTTTAACACTGGACACATTTTTTGTTCTCTCAATTACTTCAGGTCTAATTTAATAGATACTTTGCTAATGTTAGATATAAACTTGTACATATTTTAGTTTTTTGAATAACCACTTAAAAGTAGACGCCCAACCTCAAGACACAAGACTACAGTAACACTGTGATGTTTATAATAACCTATGGGAGTTAATTCAAATTATCTGGTTTTGAATTTTGTTTACATAAGTAAGGATGTGAAATATACTGAGGAAAAGAAGCAAAAGGTACACAATTTCTTATAAATCCAATGTATCTTAAAAATTATAGCAAATTCTTGCATTGTATTTAATGTTGCCCAGTAAGAGATAAAAAATTATTCACAAACTGCATACACTAATACCTTTGAAAATGAATGATATGTACAAACTAGACCATAGGAGCATGTATTTGCCAAATATTTTGGGAAGATTAATTTTTAAGATGTTCTCTTCCATAGCCTCAATTTTTGGCTCAATAAGTAGAATCTAACTCATCAAGTTGCAATGCGTTTTTTCATCTCCCTTATGTGTATTTCAAAATATTGACCATCTGAGAAATTGTAACACTTCGTGTAATACAGCTCAAACTTTTGAACTTGTTTGAGATGCGAGATGAATTAACCTTTATTTCTAGAGCTGAATCACTGTAAAAGTTTAATGACAATAATCTATAAAACATACATCATGATTTCTTTATCTTCACTGCTCCTAAATTCCGTCAAATACTTAATTCTTTAAAAGTAAAATATCCCAGCATGCACTGATACTTATTTAGTTTGTGTGAGAGCTGTAGCTTGTGTGCACAATAATGAGTATCAGATTTTAAGATATTGATTTAAAACATAAAATCTCTAGAGTAGTTAAAATTTGATGAAGTCTGCCCTAAGTCTTTCCAAATATGTGTTCTCTAATGTACACGTGGGTCAAAGAAATTTAATACACTCTGTCTTCTTTTGTATCTTGAGAATAAAAGCAAAGTTTCCATTCATAAGATATTGCCATAGCAAGCTGTTGATACTAAGTATGAAATCAGAAAATGGGGCCGGTGAGATAGCTCAGTGGTCCAAAGTGCCTGCTTAGGCAAGCTTAGGCAAAGCATAAGGCCTGCAGTTTGCTCCTTGGCACCACATGCCACACCAGCCCCACCCCCAGGATACCATCCAAAACCAAGTGGAAATTCTACTCAGTTCATTGTCACCTTTTCCATACTGTCCCATTATTGTGATTCATTTTATTCTAAAAAAATTATTTCTCTAATATACCATTTTAACACAAATTGCAATTTTCTATTTTCAAAATCTTTTAGTAATTTCTTTGATACAGGGTTGTACTACACAGCTCAGACTCACTGTGATCATGCTATCATAGCCTCACGATAGGTTGAATTACAGGCATGGGCTACTATGCTTGGTTTAGGTGACCTGCTCTGCCTGAGCCAGCATGGCATGTGGTACCAGCGATCGAACCCAGGTCCTGATGCTTGTCAAGCAAACATTTAGGTGGCTGAGTTATCACTACAACCTCCATACTGCAATTTTATAAAAGAAACAAAATAATATCATATACTAATGTGTACTAATTTTGTGAAGTATTATATGTAGTATAAAATGCCAAATCTAATGACATAATGACTGTATAAAGACTGAATAACATTTTCTTTGTGTTAAATCCAAAATCCTAAATCTGTTACATATTCTAAAATGGAAAAAGTGAATTTGTTAGATTTTTACCTGGTACTAAAAATTGTCCTAAACATTGAAAATATTAATAGTGTGTATTTATATATGTCATTTTTCCTTAATACAGAAGAAAGATCATTATATATTTAGTATACTTCTTCACATTTACACATACTGGGCATCTATGTTATGGACACCTACAAAACTGTAACAAGAAAAAACAATGAAACATTCTGATACACATCTTGGTATTATCATCATAAGACTTACTTAATAAGGGATTTTGAGGTTACTTGCTCATTTGTTCAATTTTCCATGATAAACATACATTTTACAGCAGCAAAATTGTACCACTAGAGCCACTGAAAAATGGCTTTCTATCTATATGCATTACACTACTGTAAATTTATCCCCAAATATTTATAAGTCTGAAATATGCACACACAGTGCTGAAGGTGGAATTCATGGCAATGTGGATTCTATGCAACCGTTGCAACACCGAACTGGATACCTGGATTCTGAGGCTGGGGATGGGAACTTTTTAATGGATTGTGTCCAAATTCTTAGTAAAAGGAACTTAAAAATTGAAAGGTATTGTTGAAACTGTAAGAAATATAGGCAATATATTCACACAAACAAAACTGATGCACATATCTACAGTGAAAACCTTCTTCCTAAGCCAGAAATTTTTGCTACAAAATGCAAACATTTTACTAATTCACAGAATTCTTCTGAGTAGCCTTGCATGAGCGAAGAGACAGAAATTTGTGCCTGCAAAGCAGGTGAAAATGGGCTGTAAATTCACATTGATTTTTATCATCATAGAGCTATAACAGTATGAACTGGGATTTTAAAAAACGGGGGGAAAGAAAAAAATGCTGAGGAAATAGAATAAGTACAGAAGAATACAATCAATAAATCATCCTTATTAGGACTTAATTAAAATTTTGGGTATCACGTAGAATTCGATAATGAGTTAATCTGACTTATGTAGCATGTTCAAGACTGACAGAGAGAAAGAGAGAGAGACTGACAGAGACAGAGAGAGACAGACAGACACAGAGTCACAGAGACAGAGACACAGAGACAGAGAGACAGAAATAGACTGAGAGAGACAGAGAGACAGAAACAGAAACAGCAGCAAAAACATCTATTAAAATCATCATGATGATTCTCAGGTAAAGATGATTCACAACTGTAATATTCCTTAGGTCCTGAAAAAAACTCAACATGCACAAATTCATCCACAAAATAGTTTTAAGCATTTTGTTGAATGCATTTATTATATTAGTGTTCTCTCAAAGTTTAATGTATGTATTCTAAATCACTATTATGTGAAGACAGGCTTTCATTTTACATATTTTGTAAACTGCCACAATGAAAAGAATACCTCCTGAGTGGATTATTCAGTTCAAGTAAATGAAAGGACACAGGATTTGTTTTGACATAAACATGCTTTCAAAAGCCCAGATAATAGTAATGCGCCTCCACTCTAAAAGGACTCAGAAAACAACATGTGTACTTTGTCAAGGATAAAAAAAATAAGGCCAGCCTGGTAGCTCAGTGATCTAAAGCACCTAGCACAGCAGAGCACAGTGGCCAGGGTTCGTTTCCACTCCTGCCTGCCATGCTAGCTCCATCCCCAGGGCACACTGAGAGGGCAGTTGAGACTGGGCTTGGGGCGCATACCTGTATTCCCAGCTCTTGGGAGACTGTAAACAGGCGGATCGCTATGAGTCCACTAGTGAGACCCTGAATACCCTGCAGTTTTAAATTAAACTGCGATTTTTTTAAAAAAACTGTCTCTTCCTGAAAACAAAAGAAGGGGAAGAAATTATAGATAGAAAAAGACTGAGATTGAGGAGTAAGACTTATGTTCAGCCAGCGAGATAGCTCAGCAGACTAAACACCTGCTTAGACAACTCTAGAGATTGGGATGGATCCCTGGTACCCCAGGCTGTGTGAGCCCTGCCCTCAGGTGTGCTGAGCCAGCAACACAGTCTGGGTGGGAAGGCGCATGCCTGTAATCCCGCGCTGGAGAAAAACAACAACAAAAAACAGAGATATGATTTGGGGGAGCAAATCATAAAACTTCTGCTTGCTGATAGACTTCCAGGGCATGAAGCTTCACAGCATGGAGAGCACTATCAAAGCATAAAATGTATCACCTTGTTCAGACTTCTGAATTTCTTTAATCACAATTTATTCCTCATTATTCTCCCCCCCCCTCTCTCTAATTTTGGCTGGCTCAGCCTGCCGTGGGGGTGAGGCTGGCACAGCATGTGCCATCAGGGATTGAACCACAGTCTCTACAGTTGCCAAAGCTTTCCTAAACAGGTGATTTACACTGCTGAGCCATCTCACAGGCCCCAGTTCATTCATTTTCTGTACCTTTGGCTTTAGTGATACCAGAGTCTTAAGGAACCAACAATGTGGCAGTATTTTCTTTTTTTTTTTCATGATTTCATATTTTATTATTTAAATTTAACAATGGTTATATTACATATTTTCACCAATAGATCAGTTTAGATTAATAGATATAGGTATATAAGATTGATCAAACAAGTAAACATTAACACTTTCAATAAACATTACTTTTTTTTTCTTTTCCCCTTTCTTTTTTTAAAAGTTGACACTAAGTATTTTCTTTTTTCACTAACTAAAAGTCCTCATTTCAAAAATCAAAACCAAACCATTATTTGCATTCTGCTAGGTGGTCACTGGGGATGAGCCTTCCATTCAGAAGCAGCCTGTTTTGCAGTCTGCTACTGTGTATTACTCCAAAGTGGCTTTACCGTAATTGAATATTACGAAGATATTAAACATCAAAGCAATACCTAGCAATAATTAAAATAATATCTATAAATGTGTTGACCGTTTTGTTTCAAATTTTTAAAATATATTTTATTTCCTCTAATGCATAGCAAATATAATTAGTGTTTACAAAATAAATAGAATTGTTTGATAGTGAATTTGTTCTTGTGCTCCATTATCACGAAGCTTAAAATATCAGAAGTGGGTGCTATTTAAGGAAGCTTACTTATGGATATAAATATGCAGTTTGTGGATCTATGAAAGATGAATGAAATCCAATCAGTAGTGTAAAGCACCAGCTTAGGCCAGCTTAGGCAGACATGCAGGAACAGCAGTCTGATCCCTGGCACCATGTGCTGTACCAGTGCCAGCCCTGCCCCTAGGTTGATCTGAGCTGGCCCCACACACATAGATACACACATACAAACACAAAAAGAAAGCTGAATAAATCTTTTAACTACATTTCTATTTTTGTCGAGGTTATGAAAGAGTGTTGGCAGTGATACTAATTTTGGTTCAGAGTTTTAGAAAAATTTCAACAGAGACCAAAAAAAAAAAAAAAAAAAAAAAAAAAAAAAAAAAAAAAAAAAAAAAAAAAAAAAAAAAAAAATGAGTATCAAAGAGGATGATGAAAAATAACCTGTCTTCTTTCAACTGTACTATCCCCAAAGATGAAATTCTTTTTTTTTTTAAGAAATTTTTTTTTAATTTTATTTATTATTTTTATTCTTGTTTCAGAACCATTGTTTGTTTATTCACTCATTTTTATGGCTGGCTCAGCCCGCCCCGAGGGCAGGGCTGGCGCAACATGTGGTGCCGGGGATTGAACCGCGGTCCCTAAAGCTGCCCAGGCTTCCCCAAGCAGGCGCTTTAGACCACTGAGCCATCCCACTGGGCCCCATAGATGAAATTCTTAAGCAAGAGAAAATGTTGACAACCAGTAGATACAACTATTGCCAACACGTTTTTGTTTTACCTATTGTCTGTGGGAGAAAATAGTTGAAAGTCGAAGTGATGACAGAAAGGCCAGGACACTGTGACTGTTTTCATTACAAAGGAGCTGCCCATTTTGCCTGTATTGAAGTCTAGTGTAGGCCCAGGGCCTTAGCTCTGTTAGCTTGGTGGTGTAGTGGCTACCTGGTGAGTGCGAGATTGTGAGCTCTGTTTCCAGTGCCCCAAAAATGACATAAATAAACACACGTTTCCATATGCAAATGAAAATTTCAAAAAATAAATCAAGATTGTAAATCTATAAGAATTTTTCAATAAAGTAAGTTAGTGTATAACCCGAATAGTTTTTTACTTTCAGTAATCTACACAAGAGAAAATTTGACACCTAATGGCTTGGAAATAGGGCCTTTGGAGAGGAAACTAAAGCTCAGTGTCATTATAAGACTGGGTCCCTATTCCTATGGGGCCTGAGGCCTTATAAGAAGGGACACCAGAAAGCACAACAAAGAGGCCTGGGCCCCACAAGCAACAGTGGCTCTGCAACCTGGAAGAGAGGCCTCTGCAGAAGGCAAACTTGCTGTCACCTTTATCCTGAACATCTGTCTCCCAAAACAGTAAGAATCACTTTCTGTTCAAAGCGTGTCACTGTTATGTCCAGCAGAGCAGATCAAGAGAACACTCCTGTGCTGTGCTGCTGTCCCATGCTATCATGGCACTGCTATATGCTCACCCCTGTCTGATACTTTGTGGGGACTTGGGCTTATAAAGGATGATAATTGGGAGACAAATCATCCTCGTTTGCAAAACACAATACATGTAGCAAGCAGGGCAAATAACCTCTCAGGAATTAGGAATCCAAGCGCCACTCAACTTTTAGTAAAAAAAAAAAACAACTGAAAATTCCCCTTCATCTTCTTTTCTGAAAGATGCACGATGTTATTCCCTGTACAGTGACTACTGAGTTTCTGTCGTTTCTTGGAAAGAGGAAAGGCAGAAGAAAAGACCATGCAGTCTGATCAGAAAGCCACAGCTAAACTTAGGTAGCCTATTTAAACATCAGAATCAATTAAGGTAGGTAGAACTGTCAGATGAGGCATTTTACAACAAAGAAATATAAAGAATAAGGGTGACAAATATTCCATAATGTGCACTTAATAACTACCTCTAGTTCCCACTGACATACATGCTGTATCCCGACCTCCAAAGGTGCCTTTGGGGTAAGGATGAATACACAAAAGATGAGAGAGGAATGCTAAGACGACTTGATCGACTTTCTAACCCCAAGGCAACTCACGATGTGCAGAGAGCCATCTAAGGTCATCCAGTGTTCCAGCCTCCGCGGTTTAAGCACTGCTGTACACTACATCTCTGGTTTGGTTCCCATTCCAATTTCATATTTTTGAACATAGACAGCTCATTCACACTTATGTGACGCCCCTATCCACGTTGCACCAAAAGCAAGATTTGTAATTAACGTGATTAAGAGGACTGTTCTCATGTAAATATCTGAATATCTAAAACCGAGCAAAAATTCATTAAAAGTCTTGATATTGGTAGGCATACTCATTGAACCTAAAAGGATATACAGCACTTCTCTGAACTCTGTTGGACCTAAATATCATTTTTTTTTCCTGGTTATAGATATTGATCCTACCTTTTAATAAAAATATCCTTTAAGAAACTTCAAATTATACATTCTTGCCAGACGTTGTGGTGTACACCTGTAATCCCAGCACTCGGGAGGCTGAGGCAGAAGGAACAGTGTGAGTTCGAGACCAGCCTGGGCTACAAAAGTGAGCTCAAGGCCAGCCTGAACTGCAGAGCAAGACTTTGTCTCAAAAAAAAAAAAAAAAAAAAAAAAAACAACAACAAAAATAATTATACATTCTTTCTCTTCCCTGTTGTTGCCTGCTCTAAAACTGTGAAACGTCTTTAGCAAGAACCTGATGTTAATCTCTTCGAAATATATCAAGGACAGTGGTTGTACCTCCAATTCTAACTTCTGCAGGCATTAGTGCACAAACATAGTTTGCCTAAACTCATTGACAAGCCTCTCTCCTTAAGTCCTCACTGCATAGTTCCTCTAGCTTACCTTAACTCTTAAATACTCTCTTTCCTTTTATTTAGATGTATTCACTCTCAGAGAATTTCCCAATATTAAATTGATGTTGAGTAAAATAATTCCTGACTCTGTTAATAAAAATACCAGAGCTAGAGAATATAGCAGTAAAAATCAAATTTTATGCAGGAGCAACTGCAAATGTGAGAAGAAGCCCTCGGTGGCTTCATTTTGCATTACTGGATGAATGTGGGGTCGGGGGCACGGCCCAAGAATGTTTTGCTGGTAAAGGGACACTAAGTGTGGGTACACAGGACTAAGAGTAGCTAAGCAGGGAGGTTCTTGCTAAACACCTTTCAGATGGCAAGCTCAGTGATCAGGCATCTGCTATAGGATGGTGGAAGATGAAGATCTTCACTGGACAGTTGTTATGGTTTATATCTAGTTGTCCTCGCAAAGCCTCATGCAGTCATGGGTCAGGGACTTCTATAGGTTGAAACTTGACTCACGAGTCACTGTGATTATGTGTTTTAAAACTGATGGGATTATCGGTCTGAGTAGGGCTGGGACTAACAGTGTGGTCTAGGGCGGATGTCTTAAGGCAGAGAGCCTGATTGGAATATAAAAAGAACAACAGAGAGACAGACTCAAGCTATAGCTGTTGCTCTCTGCTGTCCTGTTTGATTGGCTGCCTCTGCCACCATTTTGTTGCTGTTCCGCTGCCATGAACTGGATGCTCTCTACCCTGTTCCACTAAGCCTTGGGCAAGCCGAGTATGGACTGAAACCTCCAGTTTTGAGGGTCGGGTATTTGTCCCAGCAACGAAAAAGTAACTAAGACGACAGTGAAAGATAATCTAATTTTCATTACATTGGCAAGACTCCCACCAGCAGTGACCTATGCATACCTCCTCCTGCAAAACTCAAAGTCCATTTTTTCTAACCCTTTTAACGCCAGGAATTGTCACAATTCCAATTTATAAAATTCAGAGATGTTCAGATAATCTATGATGACATATAAGCATCTGCTTATCATGAAGTGATATGAAATGTATGGTGCAAATTTAAATGGAACACTGTCCCATTCCAGGTATGACACCATCAAGCAGATGCGGCAGACACAGCCTGAGGACTGAGGAGTCACCTCGGCATCCTGCCATGTGCCATCCTAAGGGCCTTAAGTAGACATAACTATGATACTAATATCAGGAATTTCAAAGTGACGAAAATCGATGGAATGACTTCCAGGATGCAGGATTCAATCTCCTTATTTTAGCAGAGAACTGAACATCTTTTTGTGCCATTGTGCGGATAACTGAAAAATGATGAAATGCTGTGAATTAGTCTTTGTGAGACTGAACACGTATTTTCAAAAGACCCTAAAACCCAAATCTTTGTCACAGCCTTGGAATATATTCTTTGAAGGGAAGACTACTACAAGCAAGTTAAACCATTGCCAAACATTCTCGCTTGGACCCAGCTTAATTCAGGTTTCTGTCACTAGGAGAGTTAGACAAGATGCTTGTGAGAAGCTGTGTAAAGTGAACTTCCTTTTGAATTCTGTCACTACACAAACTCACTGTTATCAACGATCATGTTTCTGAAGGTACAAAATTAAAATACTGTATAACAATGAGCCTGCCTTTATTACACATGAGAAAAATAAAAAAAAATTCTACTATCGTTAGAGCAATTTTTTTCATTTGATATAAAAATTATAGAAATGACATTTTAATTAGGTTATTTTTCAAAACATCACTGATGTTATTAAACAGCAATATAGGAATATTATTTATTTTATTATTTATTTAATACAGTTTCATACAAGATAAATTTAGGAGTTTCTGATAATGGATTTTAAATGATATGATAGATATATAACATATAATATAAAATTTTGGATTAGTATAAAATGGTGAACAGATAAATTAACATGTACAGCATTCAGTTGGCTTTAAGTTTTAGCCAGTCATGTAAAAGTCTAAACTAAAATTTAAGGTTTTATGCAAAAGAAATAGTATATACTCGTTACACGGATCAAAATTAAATGTCCTTCAAAATTTGTTTCCTCATTAGGGTCCCAAAATTCAAAGACCCAACCCAGAAATGTTCATCTGGGGGTCCAGCAGGATGGCTCAGTGGTCTAAAGCGCCTGCTTAGGAAAGCTCAGGCGGCTGCAGGGACCGCGGTTTGATCCTTGGCACCACATGCTGCGCCAGCCCTGCCCTGAGGGCAGGCTGAGCCAGCCATAAAAATAAATAAACAAACAAACAAAGGTTCTGAAATAAGAAAAAAATAAAATAAAAAAAATTCTTAAAAAAAAACAGAAATGTGCATCTGAAATGAACACACTCTTCTCAGAGACAGAAGTTCAATGGACCAACAAATACATGAATAAATGTTCCACATCACCAGTCATTCATGAAATGCAAATCAAAACAACACTTAGATAACATCTCACCCCAGAAAGAATGGCTACCATAAAGAAATCAACAAACAACATATGTTGGAAAAGATATGGGGAAAAAGGATCACTTCCCCACCACTGGTGGGAATGCAGACCGGTGCGAACATTATGGAAAACAGTGTGGAGACTCCTTAAAGAATTAGAACTGGAAATCCCATTCAATCGAGTTATCCCCCTACTGGGAATTTTCCCAGAAGAACTGGAAAAATTGGTATCATAGTGGTATCTGTTCACCTATGTTTATAGCAGCACAATTTGTGATAGTGAAATCTTGGAAACAAACAAAATTCCTATCATCGGAAGAACAGTTAAAAAATATGTGGTATTTTCATACAATGGAATGTCATTCAGTTATAAAGAATGACAAACTGGAAGACTTCATATATGAGTGGATATATCTTGAACATGTACTCACAAGTGAAATAAAGCGGTCCTATGTATTTAAATACCATATAGTCTTCTCAGTGTAAGAACTCAAAAGGAGAAATAAATAAATAAGTGAATAAATAAATTGATTAATTAATTTTGGGGAGTACCAGGATTCAAACTCAGCACTTTGCACTATCTTCATCCTCAGCCCATATAAATTGTTTTTAGAAGAGTGATCTAAATGCAAAATGCATTTGGAAGAGTTAAAAAAATAAGTTTTATCAAAAGTGTTAAGGTTTAACTATTTGACCAACCTTACATACCTATATCTATTAATCTAAACAGACTTGACAATGAAAATATGTCATACAACCTTTGTTAAATTTTGGTTCTTGTTTTGAATTTCTTACTATAGGTACTCCTGCTTGTTACTCTTTTTCTATCTTTATTTCTGCTATTTTTACTCTTTGAAATAAAATTTTATTTTATTTTATATTTTATTTTATTTTATTTTATTTTTTGTCTTTTTGAGACAGGGTCTCACTATGCAGTTCAGGCTGGCCTTGAGCTCACTTTCGTAGCCCAGGCTGGTCTTGAACTCGCACCGATCCTCCTGCCTCAGCCTCCCGAGTGCTGGGATTACAGGCGTGCGCCACCACGCCCGGCTGAAATAAAATTTTAAATATTAAAAAAAATGTTTCCTCATTAAAGCCAAAGAACAAGATGTGTTTTAATGGACATTAAAATTATGCTTTTTTGTGTGTTTTCTAGGTATTTGATATGGACAAGGCCATTCAATGGAAAAAAATCATAATTTCCTAATTTCTTAAAAATGTGTTATTGTTTCAAATGTTTGTTCATTTTCCATATTGGCATGTGATATCTTGCATTTTGAGTATTCCACTGGAAAAGCTTCAGTTCTGCATGTGAAGAGCATTTCTTTATCTCTCTAGAAGTTGCCTTGATATTTACAGGCTCACTGATACTTTATTTCACCTGAATTCACATTATGATATCCGGTCCCACAATGAAATTTAGTTGCTTGAATGTCAGTGCTTGAGTTCAGAGAAAACAAACACAGAAACTGCTCCAACATGCACCACCGTGGCATTTAAGAAAACAGAAGAAGCTGGGCCATCAGGCACACCTTGCCCTTAGACTCTCTTCTCCTACCAGCAGGGCACAGTCTTGCGAGGGATTCTCTGACCTTGCAGTCACGCAGATCATAAAAACACATTCAAGGGTTGCCTAGCCTGGGCTAGGGAAAATGTAATATCTCTTCTATATAACTAAGTGTTTGAAATAGGAGAGATACCATTTTACTAAAATGTGTATTTATTTTTACAACTGAAAATAAACATCGTTTTCGTATGATTTTCACTTGAAATCTAAGAACGCTTTCGATCCTCATGGCTTCAAGACAAAATTGATAAGCAAATTTTGGCAGAGCCAATATATCCCCACATAATTTAATCTATATAGTTGTCACTAAACTACAGAACTGTTAGAATGTACATATCGAAAAGCACCAAGTTCATAAGGCAGGGAGCAACCTGAACATTTGTGAATCAGTGGATGCAAATTTAGGCGCGATCGCTCGTCCTTTTTTCCTTGCTTTTGCTCTTAGTGCCCAGTACCAGTTCTTTGAATGGTGGGCTCTGTCTACGGTGAACTCACAGTTGAAAATAGGATGGAGATTTGCAGAATAGAAAGAGATGCCATGAATATGCTTGACATGCCTAGACATGTCTAACACTGATAGATGATAGATAGATAGATAGATAGATAGATAGATAGATAGATAGATAGATAGATGATAGATAGATCATTGTGAGTTTTGGGCTTGCTAACAATTTTCCTGTGAATTTGAGCCTGAGATTAAATACCAGATGCTTTTCCCCCAGTTCTACATGACATCACTAATACACTATTCTAACAGTGTATCTGTTATTTTAATTCTTAATTTCCATAACTAGTTAGTCTAATCCCCTTCACTGTCCACCCCCGGACGCTAATGAATTCTTAATATTGGCATCTCATCTTATTATACTGTTTACCAAGTGTATCGTTATTATAGACAATTAAGCTAGATAGAAGTTAATATTAATTAGGGGCCAGTAAGTTAGTTCAGCAGGCTACAGCACCTGCTTAGGCAAACACAGGCAAGGGCAGGGACCGTGGTTCAATGCCAAGCACCACATGCTGCACCAGCCCCACCATCAGGGTGGGCTGAGCTTGCCAGAGTCCTGGTGAGGTGGCACAAGCCTGTAATCCCAGCACTGGGGAGCCTGAAAGCAAGAGGATCACCACAAGTCCAAGTTGCATAGTGAGACCCTGCAACACTCAATACATTTTAAATAGGAAAAGAAATTAATTAATATCTATTGAAAGAGGTTTTGGGCCCTGGAGTGATTATAAAGCACAAAGACATTAGGACTGTGATGAGAGTTGTGTATGAAGAGTCAGACTTCAATAACCAGGCTGCATGCCCACCTAGAGGGAAACAGCAATTAAAGTTTATACCATATAAGCAGCACCTGGACCAGGGAGCCCAGAGAGGGTCACATGGGTGACTTAAACGTCTGCACTCACACTTTCTCAAAAGTGTCCTTGTGCCTTCCATATACTTCTGCTATGTGGCTTATTTTGCTATTGGCTCAACTTCAGCCAGGCGAATGTACTTGTAATCCTTTAGGTTGATAGTAGCTTGGCCCATGCTGTAACCAAATGGTGAATTTTCTACAAAGATCGCCCTGACAGGCATCCTTGGCCACTCAGACAGATCCTTCCTTGAGAGCCAGGAGCTGTTCTTCTTCTGTTTCCAGTACAACTCACATCACTTCCAGTGTTGGTTCCCAGTTTCATTCCTCAATGCTACGGGGCCACTCAGCCCTCACGTCTAACATCTGGCGGGTTGAGTGTTAAAGTCCCTAGTCACTGTCTTCTCGATCTCACCCATGGTACACACCTGACCTTTGGCCAGCCAGGGAGGACTTGTGCTTGTTCTGTCTCTGGTTTTCACCTGAATTATGGGGTGGAAATGCCAGCCTTGTGCAGTGCTGAGGGATAGAATGCCCTGATGCTGGGGGCTAAGGCTCAGGGGTGAAGGCAAACACAATTGTTTCCTCCAACAGAATAAGGCAGAAAGGGGTTCTAATATAATTTTAAAACTGCTAGTTTATTTATTTGTTTGTTTGTTTGTTTGTTCGTTCGTTTGTTCAGTACCAGGGATCAAACTTAGGACCTTGTGCTTGCCAGGCAAGCACTTATTCTACTGTGCTATTTCTCCGGCCCGTTTTTTTTTTGTTTGTTTGTTTGTTTGTTTGTTTTTTGTCTTTTTGAAACAGGATCTCACTACGCAGTTGAGGCTGGCCTTGAGCTCACTTTTGTACCCCAGACTGGTCTGGAACTCGCACCAATCCTCTTGCTCAGCCTCCCGAGTGCTGGGATTACAGGCGTGAGCCACCACGCCTGGCCGGCCCCTGTTATTTTAAAGATTTCTGGGAAAGTTTATGAAACTGTACATGATATTGTGGAGGTTGACTACAGTGCTAAGTCAGACAATGTATAGCTGTTGGCTGTTATTAACATCCAATACACTTATATTGTTAAGAATGATGATAATAATGACAAGGGTCATGGTGATTTGCAACTGTATAAATGTGTGCCACTGATTTTCTTTTATGTATTTGGTACAGGGTCTCACTATGCAATTCAGAATTGTAGTGATGCTCCCGTTTTCAGCTTCTCCGGGACTGGGATTATTGGCTTGTGCCACCAAGCCCAGACTGTCATGGCTCAGCATGCCCCAGAGGTAGGACCAACTAGGCATAAGGGACCAAGATTTGCACTCTGGTCCCTGCACCTGACACAGAAGGTGCTCAGTCCACTGAGCTATCTTGACAGCCCTAAATATGTGTAAGACTTCTAAGTCCACAGGAAACCACTTGGATGCGCTTGATATTCAAGTGAAAAAAAAAATGGAAATGGAAACAATTTGTTTTTTTCTATGCCATGAATGTGTTCATGAAAAACAAAGTGTCTTGATGTCATGACTGTTGAAATAAGTGATTTGTGAGTAACACTGGCTTTTTAGTTTGGAAATGAGACAGCAAGACAGGCAGGGATAAGATTAGAGAGAGAAATGACAAAGAAAGAGGGAAAGGAGAGTGAGGGAAGGTGAGAGAGAGGGAGGGAGGGAGAGAGGCTTCATCGCTGAGCAGTATCGTTAACTAGCGACACTTTCTGTGTCATTATAGTGCTCCGTATTGCCTTCCCAGACTTTCCACTGGCCAGCCAGAGTGGAGATGTCCTTGTTTTGCCTCTGCTTTTCCGCCTGAATTATGGGACAACATAAGCCTGATTCAGTAAGCCACACGTGATACTTTGCATGATTCTCTTTGTCTCTACTATTTCTTTTTTCTAGTTACGTTTTATATCCTTATGAAGTCAAATGTATCGATTCACTCCATGGTCACTGATTACAGTTCTTTTAATTTTGTTCCCTATCCCATATTATCTTCGTATCTTGCAACTTAGTTTTTCTTAAGACTTATCAAAATGATTTTCTGACATCTTTCTTATTTTTACTTCCATCTATGTAATATACTGTTCATAAAACAACTAGCATGCACTGTGGAAGTGCACAGCAGATGTGATAAAACTAAACTATACAATTACTCCTCCACTACATGTCAAATAAAACTAAAACACTTTCTCACCTATTAATCTCTTCATAATGTTATGCCTGGACACCTCGTCAGCAGTAGCTCTGACTCGCTGTGTCTCTGACTCAAACCCTCTGATTTCATCACTTTTCCTACAGCAACTGAACTCAGTTCTTCCTGGATCATTCAGTTTATGCCCTCAGAAATTATGCTGCCCCTTATATTTTCATCCATTATATTTTACTGTAACATTCACTTAGATCTTCATATACCATGGAGAAACAGAGGCAGTGTGAGAATAGGGGGCAGAGGAGAGAGACAGAGACAGAGACAGAGACAGAGACAGAGACAGAGACAGACAGAGATAGAGCTTATAAAGAACTGTAATATGTTATGTGGAGGCTTCGAGGTTTCATTCTCCATGATGAGTTGGTAACCTGAAGCCAGTGCTACAACTCCAATTTGCAGTTTGGCAGTGTGGAGACCCAGGTAAAGTCAATGTCAGTCTCATGGAGAGAAAAAAAAAAAAAAAAAAAAAAGAATGAACTAGGCAACAGTGTGCCTCTGTCCTAATTAATAGTCTTTCTCATATGCATTTTTGATTCGCTTCCTGTTTAGGTGAGGCCAACCCCTACTGAACAGAGCTATCAGCTTCATAAGTCAAGGAATTTAAACATTATGCTGATCCAAGAAACACCCCCACTGAAACAACCAACTTCATAGTTGGCGAAATGTCTGGAAACTGCAGAAGATAATGCATCAGATCAGCTCTCTTGGGAAGCTTCCATCCTGACGCTAAGTCAAATGTTGGCCAGTCTTTCTCCCATTGCTCAGTGCTGCATTTTGCTTCATTAAATCTAACACTGATAGTAGACTCAGTGTGTCCCCTCAACTTTATGACTTGAAATCCTAAATCTCAATACATCTGTATTTGAAGGCAATAGCTTTCAGAAGTTGACTGAGTGTAAGTGAGGTTATAAAGGGGTAGTCATATTCCAAGAGAACTTTTGGCCTTGCAAGAAGAGCAGAAATTAGAAACACATGAGAAAGATAGCAATGACTTTGAGCCACAGAGACTGAAATTGAGAACATCACAGCACACCTTTATTTTAGATGTCTCAACTGATAGAATATTAGGAAATAAGTCTCCATTACTTATTCCACTTAGTCTGTACTTTTCTTCTACGGAAGCCCAAGAATATTCATACCATTGAAATAAATTTTTGTTCACATGCATTTCTTTGTCATTAAAGTGTAATTTTCATAGAACAGTGAATTTTATGCTTGCAATCTCAGAGCAACTTTGCTTTTTTCATTAATGTTGGATGAACAAATTAAATAAATAATGAAAATTCAGGACTTTTTATAGTTTTGAATGCTCATGGCTTTCTCAATGTGGAACATTTCATTTTCCTCTCCAGTTTTCTGATCTACCCTGTTGACTGGGCTACCTGAACACTTCTGATTTAAAGAGGGATCTCCCCTTGGGAAATTTGCTTCTGTCATGTTTTGATAAATTTCTTCTTTCTATTTTCTCCTCTCTATTTTCTGCAATTCCTCTTAAATGAATTTTAAACTTCCAAAATTAATAATTCATGCCTCTCGGTGTTTCTTCGTATCTCTCATCCCTATTTCATATGTGTCTCCTACATTTGGTACGTTTCCTGATTTTTTTTTCTTTTGGCCCTTATAATAAATATTTTATTTAAGCAGTCATATTTTCAGTATCTAAAATCACTGTCATAGCCTGTCATTCATAGTTTTTATAATCACTTTTCCATTTTGATGTGTTTTGATGTGTTTAGCACCTTCTTTATTCTCTCTGAAGTACTTCGTTCTCTTCCAAATTCATTTTGTAGTTCTTTTTTGTTCAGGTTCTCACTACACAGCTCTGACTCGTAACGACCCATCTATTAACAGTCTCCTAAGAGACTGCATTCTCAGTCTCAATGGCTGTCTCAGTGTGCCCTGGGAGCGGGTATTGAACCATGGGCACCGTGCTTGCTTGCAGGCGCCTTAACCCGCTGAGCTATTTGGCTGGCCCTCATTTTGTAGTTCTTGATTCGACTTATCATAAAAAAGATGCTGAATGTCTCACTTCAGTTCCTTTGTTTTACAGTTCTGCTTCGATTTCCCTTAAATAGGTAAGCTTCTTGCTTATTCCTTCATATCTATGAAGCTAAACTTAATATAGGCAACATGAGATCTGAGAGCAATTCTTCAGGCTTTTCATTGTCAGACTTACACACCGGGCACCACCCAGGCTGCACTCACTCACACAAGTGTTCATGTGCAGTATGGTGTGGTGATAGACAGACATCACTTATGACTTCAGACAGAGTGAAAGGCCAGCCAATTTGCTCAGAAGGTTTAGCTTTTTCCCTTGCATGTTACACAAGCACCACTATTAAATACCCTGAGTTTCAATTTCCTTGACTGGTTTCTGACGACACTTCTACTCAATGCTTGTTCAGATTGCTCAACAATAGCCAAACATCCCATCTCCTGATGCTTCAAAATGAAGCCCTCTATTGGCATTTGGGAGTGCGCTATGTGCCCAGTCTAATTTACTAAGTCTTCTTTCTCAGTTTTTAAATGTCTCAGGAAGTCGAGATGCCTACTTTGTATAAACAAATGTGTGTCTGTTTCCTGAGCAACTGTTTGAAAATATATGTAGACATCTACTTTCAAAAAAATGATACATAGCAACATTTTCTCTGACTCTACTTTTCCTAATTGAGAACCTTGAGCGCAGTCATTCATGTCATAGATGTCCTTATCTTCAGGGATCTGAAAGGCCACTTCTCATTATGGAGAGGCAATCGTAAATAAGAAAGACCAAGAAATAACATCATCCACATGAAATAAGTGATTCTTTACTCTTTTTTTTTCTTTGTTTCACTAAACAGGGTACATTTAAGATTAAATGTACTGTAGTCATTCTGTAGATGTCTAAGCAAAGGAAAAAAATAACATCTTCCCATTAACATTCGTTTTATCTAAGGAGGTAATGGCTCACAGTCAATGACGCATGAAGAAAGAAATGTAATGGCACAGTAAATTGATGGCAGTGTCAATATGGCAGTTGTACTAAACAATTAAACCTGTAAGTAAAAGCAGACTAAAAATTCAGAGGGAACTGAGTGATCACGCTGAGTTACAGCTCTCTACATAAGTGAATTCTAATGCATTGATTTTTTTCTTACGCCTTATCTTACTTAAATGAAAGAAAAGTAATGAAATTGATGAAGATCATAAGAACTAAAGAAATGAGTAGGCAGGGAATATCATGACAGTCTTGGAATATGAGCTGTGGATGGGACTGGGCTACCCACTGAGGCAGAGTGAATGGATGCAGAGCTCAGAACAAACACAATCAAAAGAAAGAACTAATTTACCATACAGAAATCTAGGGGAGATTTGTGCTCATGTAGGTAGTATAAGCAAGCAGCATATGACAGGTTAAATATCTGTCGATGAATTGACTCTAATTTTAACACCAATATGTATCTATACCACTAGTTTATAACTGGGTAAACTAGCACAGAAATGCTTTTACACACTGAAGCCATGGGTCGTCGTGATCCTACAAGCTATCAGATTTTCTTTCTGCTATGCTTCCGCTTGCCACACCTCTCTTCTAATTGACAAGCACTGGTAACCCAGATACACAGACTGAATTTCTGATTATTTTCTGTTCTACAATAGGGTGATATAATGGTTGGGAAATTTGGTTCCACTCTTATGGTGATATGAAACCATATATCACTTGGAAGGAGAAAACAGTTTAGTGTTCAATAAAAGTTGAAATAAATTTAAAGTAGTATTCAACATACATAACACAGGATAAAATATAATTCCTTAGAAATCATGATAGTATCCTCAAGTTTAATTATTTTACATATGAATCTGAATTGACATTGAAAAAAATTAATAATTAAAAAAATGGAAAGCCAGAAAATCACACAAATTTCAAAAAAAAAAAATGCAATAATCATTGGAAAGTATTGTGATCATTGTTTTATACATAAAATATAAAGCCTAATTAATAAATTATTAAATAAAATGTTGCTGCATGCAATGTTAAATACTGAGCTATTGAATAATGAATTTTATAATAAATGACATTTTTTTCTGAGGAGAAAAATGTCAAATGTAGCATAATTAAATGTAGAAAATTTTAAAAATATCAAGTGTAGATAATTAAAACAATGGTGAATAAACAAGAAAAAAATAGAAAAAACAAGATGACACACTGTGGTCATAATTGAAACTGTAAGTTTAAGAATTGAAAGTCAAAATTAATTTATTTTATGAGAAAAAATAATGTGATACTTATCAAATATTGTGAACAAAAAAAGATTTCATGTATAGGAAGAATCCCTATAGATGTATAAGAATTCCTTATGATGAATGTGATATTGTATCAATAAACTTAATAATAGTAGAAATGAAACCATCAACACAAAATGAAAAGCAAATAAAGATACTTTTACATGTTCAAAGGTTATTCTGGTTTTAATCTGAGGAATTCAGGGAAACAAAACAATACAGAATTAGAATACCAAACATACAGAAACTTATCCACGATATCATTCAAAGCAGCACAGCGAGGAAGTGATGAGTCTTTGTTGAATGAGATATCAGTTGATGGTGAAGGCAGAGGAAGTTTCTTCTAAAAGTAAGACAATAACTAACCCTGAGTCATTAATCCCATTTCTGGGATTTTGAAGCCTCCTTGAGGTTTGAGAGTGCAGCCTTTGGTGCCCTTCAGGAGGCTAGTGGAGCATACCTGGTGGGCTTATTTGAAAATTAATCTGTGTGCCATCCATGCTGAGAGAATCACCATTATGCCCCAAGACACCCCAGTTGGCCCGCCGGATATGGGGAGGGAGAGCTTAAGTGAAGGCACTTTTTTATGGCACTTTGTAGTAAGTTCTGTAAAATACTTTGATACAATTTGTGACTTTTTTGTAAAAAAAATTGTTTATAGTATGTTGCATTTGTACTCAAGTCATTCCATCTGTCACTCAGGATGAATGTAAAAAGTGACAGTACACAGACTTCAGTAATGTGAGCACCATTGCTCAGGAGGGACAAGGTACAAATACACAGTAGGGACGGGTGGTATGTTTTGCTTCTCACGATGCATGTTTCTGTATGTTAATGACTTGTTGGGTAGCTATCAAGGTACTAAGATTGATAAATGGATATCTCTTATAAGATATAAAATAGTTATCTCAAACTGTCTTCACTATTAAGTTCACTAGAGTATTATATTTAAAAACATTATTTAAGGTATCAAAAGTAAACAAGTGTTCATCAAAGCTGTGAATATTTAGGAACAAGGAATATATGACATATCCCTATAACTATTCCTGAGATTTTCTGTGGAGCTAAAACTTTAACAATATAAAGACAAAGGAATACATGTATAAACATATATAATATTAAGTCATTCGAAATGGAGTCCAGCATTAGCAACACCACAAAGGAATGCATAGCTTGTTAAAATTACATATATAATTATATACATGAAAATATATATACAAAATTCAGGGCCGGCGGTATAGCTCAGTGGATTTTGCACTTGCTTAGAGGAAGCGCAGGGGCCAGGTTTCGGTTCCTGGCCCCTCGTGCTGCACCGGCCCCGCTCTAGAATTCACTGAGGTGGTGAGACTGGGCGTTGTGGCGCGGGTCTGTAATCCCAGCCCTTGGGAGGTACAAACAGGAGGATCACTATGACTCAGTAGTGAGACCCTTAAAAAAAAAAAAAAAAGGAAAAATGGGAATGGACCTAAATATATATATATAATTCTATGTACTTTATACTGTACTTCATGAAAAATTATGGCGAAAAACTAAGTAAATGGAAGTAAATATATTTTAAAAGTTTTTAAAATAAAGTCATATTCGATTTTATAATAAACCTAATTAAAGCTATCTATATTGCATGCATTAATTAGCATGTCAATTTTTTTTTCTTGTTTCAAAACTTTTGTTTGTTTAGTTATTTATTTTTATGGCCAACTCAGCCTCAGGTGCAGCATGTGGTGCCAGGGATCGAACCGCGGTCCGTTCAGCCACCCTAGCTTTCCTAAGCAGGCGCTTTAGACCATTGAGCCATCCGGCTGGGCCCTCAGCATGTCAATCTTTAATTGCATGAATATTCACATATAGGTCCAGCATGTAAAGACTTTAGAAGGTATCATTTTTGTACTTGAAACTACAAAATTTGGAAAACAGAAAACGAATTATTTTTCTCAGTCTCAATGAAGTTACAAAGAAACCAAAACAAATCTACCAATCATACCCAAGACAAAGCAAAACAAACAACAACAAAAGAATGTGAAGACTCCAGCAGGGGTGGAGTGCGCCTGTGATCCAGGCCTCAGGACAGCTGACTCAGGAAGATCAGCATAAGCATGAGAGGAGCCTATTTCCCTGTAGTGAATTCAAGGACATCTTCAGGTCCAAAGACAGTGAGTGCCTCAAAACAAAACAAAATTAAAACAAGTTATCACACCCAAATTCATATATAACACAGTGTTGGAATTCTGAGATAGGTTACTATTCAAACATTTTTTGAAATAGTTGATATGTAAGCCGGGCGTGGTGGCGCACGCCTGTAATCCCAGCACTCGGGAGGCTGAGGCAGGAGGATCAGTGAGAGTTCCAGACCAGCCTGGGCTACAAGAGTGAGCTCAGGACCAGCCTGAGCTGCATAGCGAGACCCTGTCTCAAAAAGACAAAAAAAAAAAAAAAAAGAAATAGTTGATATGTAAAATATTTATTTCATATATATTTTTTAAAAATATCTATTTTTGAAAAATGTATTTTCACATACTTATCATTAAATGGTTACTTAAAATATTAAGCACACTAAGAAAAATAATAGACCACATGGAAACATACATGAGTGATGCAAACAAAGAAATGAAAAAGTGTATGAACATAACAAATGGAAATATTAGAAATAAAAATCAATAGTATACATTGAGATTTATTTCCACAAGATCATTAATTGAAATAAAAAGGTGATATATTTCTTATTGCTATTGAAAGACTGATTTTGAAAATAAGTCAAGGGATTTTGCCAGGTAGTTCAATTGGTTAAAGCACATGATTTGGCAAAGTCTCTCAAGTGCAGGAGACTGCAGTTTGATGCCCTTCCCCACATGAAGCATGAGACCTGCTCTTTTTCTTTTTGTCTTTTCGAGACAGGGTCTTGCTATGCAGTTCAGGCTGGCCTTGAGCTCACTTTTGTAGCCCAGGCTGGTCTCAAACTTGCACCAATCCTCTTCCTTCACCTTCCAAGTGCTGGGATTACAGGCATGTAGCACCATGCCTGGCTCTATGAGACCTGCTCTTAAGTCTTAAGGCAGCCTGAGCCACCAAAAAAAAAAAAAAAAAAAAAAAAAAAAAAAAAAAAAAAAA
>PVJA010014949.1:0-46343 GCA_004027025.1 Myocastor coypus
TGCGCCACCATGCCCAGCCTGATTTCTATAAATAGATAAATTCATCAAGGAAAAAACACAAGATTAAAATCTAAGAGCCATCTCAGGAAATTATTCGTCTCAAGACATTTTAGTGAGGTCAAATTAAATTTTCAACCATCCCTAAAATCCATATCTGTCCGTATATTTTAAATAGACCTTTAGATTAAATAAGCTTCCTAGATAACCTAATTTGTGATCAATTTTTCTGTCATATGTATTATTTTTATGACTTGTAGAATAGATGAGAACTCGATAAATCTTTTAGACTCTAGTGGATGTCATTTTACAAATGACAACACTGAGGACTAGAGAAAAATAGATGGCTTTCCTGGGGTAACATATATTCATTTATTCTGCCATTTATTCATTCACTCAACATTCACTCAAAAAATATTTATTGAATGCCGGCTCTATCTGGTCATAGTTGTAGATACAGTGATATAGCAGAATATTAGTCTTCTTGGGTTTCTGTAAGGAAATGCCACAAACTGGATGGCTTAGATAACAGAAATTTATTATCTCCCTCCTGGAGGCCAGGTGTCTAAGATCAAGGTGTCAGCAGGTACAATTTCACAAATAGGTCTGTGAAGGACAATCTGTCCCCTATTTTTGGGCCTTATAGTTCACTATCAATCCCCAGTTCTCTTGGCTCCCTTTAAAGATTTAATAGATCTTTTCGGAGCAGCTATGGTATTACAAGCAGTTCTTGGAGATAAGCAAAAATCAAAATCACAATCATTCTTGCTGTCTTGGAATTTTTGTGGGGGGTGCGGGTAGGGGGAGGTCCAGGGATCAAACTCAGGACCTTGTACTTGCCAGGCAAGCACTTCTTCCACTGAGCTATCTCCCCTGCCCCATTGGAAAATTTTTAGACTTCGCATATTATATAGGATCAACCATGGTAACTCATTCTAATTTCACTTTGTGACTGTTCTCAGTGACAAAAAGGCCATGCATCCAGCCTCTAATGGAATTCTCCCCATCATGGGGCATTCAAGCTTCACAGTAAGGCTCATTCTATTGGGAATGCTTCAGATGGAGTTGTCCTTCACATCAATTTAAAATCTGATTTTCTTGTATATATACTTGTTCACCCTAAAGATAAAATATCTTTCCCCTTCCAAGTGATAACATTTATTTATATTTTGGAAGAAAATTTGAATTTCTGTTCATTTCTTCCTTATCTATTACTATTATATGCAGCTGATGACGTCCGCAGCTGTGACCTGCCTCTAAGTAGACTCTGTCTATTTGGTGATGCACGAGTGCTGGGCCCAGAGGATATGGGTTGCACACATGCTCTGAACAGTCCTGTATTCAGAAGAGTATGGCTTGCTGTAGTACAGGCATGCTTCCAGTAACCTAGCCCAGGGTCCCATTAACTTTAATTATAGTGATGGTTTATATTAAATATTTGACAAATACACTTTTTTCTTCAGTATCAGACTTTTGTGCTCATCATCTTCATTTTTCGTCTTTCTAGCTTTGATCTTTCAATTGAAGCCTTGACATTATTTTTTAATCTTTTTTTTTTTTTTTTTTCTCTATTTACTACAGGCTTTATAGGGTCTCATTACATAGATCAGGCTCATAGTAACTCTCCTATTTTAAGCCTCCCAAGCACTAGGATTACAGGGGTGTGCCACCACTCCCAGCCTCAATCACCATCGCAGTGCACCCTGAGGGTGGGGCTGGCATGGCACGCCGGGGATTGAACCCAGCCTCTTCACTCTGCTGAAACATGCGCTTAAGTCTGCTGAGCTATCAGGCCGGCCCTTGTTTTGTAATCTTAACTCCAGATCAATTGCAGTACAAGAGTTCTTAGATTCTTCACTGGTGACTCTCACTGAGTCACCTAATTTCCTGAGTCATGGTTTTATTCATTGTGAAAAACAAAAACAGCAAACAGAAAAACACAGAGGAGCTAAAGTCTACCACCAAATCTTCTCCAGAGGATTATAAAACACAAATGTGATGGTTTAAGTAAAAGCATTCCATAAACTGGGAAACAATATTTAAAATGATAACAGCAGCAATATCATTGGTTTTCTTCCCCATTTTTGCCAATGATGGAGATGATAAGCATGGTGTCTGCATCTTTACTCAATTCATTGACTCAAATGCCAAGCAGATTAAAACCAAAATATTAATCAACATTCTTTAGGTTTGTTTACAACCTGTTATGACTATTGGGAGGTATTGTGACCCAGCCATATAGTTTACCTTAGCCACAAAGACTATAAGAGCCCGGCTGTACGTAAACATATTATGGTGCAGTAGTTACCATCAACAGCTCTGAGGCAGACAAAACTGGCTTCAATTCCAGCTCAGCTATTTGCCTAAATTACTTGATCTCACTGATCTTCTGCTTCTTATCTTTTAAAAGAGGAGATAAACAAAATACTTGTCTATGATGGCTATAGTAGGGTAAACAAAGTAAAGCACATAGGATCAACATGTCAAACACTCTATAACAATCAGTGGCTATATTTATGACATTATTATGATATTTTTCCAGTTGATCCTCTGGTCTTATAAAGTAGCATTATTTCAAAGGAAAATAAACTAGACCAGCAAAAACTGACTCTGACTTAACTTAAAGCTCTGTGAATTCATGTCTGTACCTTGTAGCGACCACATGTCTTCATTAATACTCACAAACCGTTAGCTTAACAACCTATCCTTCACCATTTTTGTTGCCATCTGAGACTAACTGGCCTGACTGCATTAGGGACTCCATCTTCCTTTTTGAAAAAAAATAAATAAATAAAAAATGGATCAACAATTCCACTCTTAGTTCCTCTCTGTTGATCACTGGAATTAAATTCTGAAGTTAACCTTCTGTTCACATTTACTCATTGAAAGAGAATCTTGAACGTATACTATTTGCCCAACTGTCAAGTTGTGGGGTATAACTGGCCCCCAGTGCTGGCAGCTAGAACTTATTTATAGAAGCCAGGCTTGGTGGAATTCAGAGCTGCAGTCAACTCCCTCCTTGCATTGTTTGTGTGTGTGGACAAGTCACTTCACGCTGAGTCACAATTTCCTCCCTGGCAAAGTAGGATAATAATAGCTACAATGACTACTTGCAGGATGAAAATATGAGATGAGGTGTTAAAAAAAAAAAAAAAGGAGTCCCCCCAAAAACAAAACGTGCACACACAAAAGCTTTTGAAGTATTATTTGTCCTTATCATTTCAGTTTGCAGACCTCTTCCCTTGTTGCAGAGCTTGAAAGCAAAATATGAATTTAATAGTTCTGTTATCTGTTATCATTTACACCATCTGCCCCAGGCGGCTGAGCGATCACTTCCTTGTTCTTCCAGTTTCAAACACGAATGAAAATATCTTTCTGTGGTCTTTAACATTTTCAACCTATCTAAATTTCATTATTTACTTGTCATTTATACCCTTATGGTATTTTATATTAAGGCACAAGCACAAAGAGATCTTGCATAACCAGAAAAAAACAAAGGGTCCAAGAGTTAAAAAGATGATTGGGAAACAAAATCTAAACTGAATTTATAATCTGTGCAGTTGAGCATGTATTTAGCTACACTTTTGGGAAACAGAGCTTTAAAAAGTTTGGGGGATGGGCATAGGAGGCATGGCATTGCTCTCTCTAGTTAATAAGAGATGGGTAGTACACGTCCCTTTGACTCCAGTAGAGATTATACAGAGGTCTACAAAAAGGACACCAGACAATCTAATGCAAGTGTCTGGAGTAGCAGTTTTACAAAGGAGTTAATTTGTTGGCTAAGTAGTCTTTTTTTTTTTTCTTTTTTTAATGTAACAGAGGATCTACAGGGTCTCACTACACAGATCAGACACAGAGTGATTCTCCTGTTATCAGCCTCCTGAGCACTGGGATCACAGGCACACGCCATCATATCTAGTCTCAATCGGTGGCTCAGTGCACCCCGGGGGTGGGGCCAGCAGGGCACACTGGAGATCAAACCCCAGCCACTGCACTCTGCCTAAGCAGGTGCTTTAGTCCGCTAAGCTGTCTGGCTGGCCCTTAAGTAGTCACTTTTGACAAACACTGTTTCCTAAATCAGTCTTGTCAAACTATAATTTTGTGAGGTTACTTCCAGGGAAGGGAAGGTACTATTATGCATGTATAAACATTTTTAGAAGCATAACTTGGTAGAAGGCTAAAAATTTAAAAATCTAAAATAATGAATGATTATCGTTATATACTTTTTCTGCTTCAGCCAGACCTCAACAAGCTGCCAGGCTGTACAGGCTGGAGCCAGACTGAGAGGGCCTAAAGAACAATTCTTCTGCATTGTGGAGAAGATGGAGGGGTCTGTGATTTGGATAACTCATGTGGGGATAGCAATATATCTATTTCAAAAAGTAGGGCTGGCCAAATAGCTCAGCAGATTAAAGCAAGCGCAGGCCAGTGGTGTTGGTCCCGCCCCCAGAAGGCTCTGAGAGGGCAATTGAGACTAAGTGCAGTGATGCAAACCTGTAATCCCAGCTCTTGAGAGGCTGTAAATAGGTGGATTCACTGCAAGTCCCTTCTAGTAGTGAGATCCTGAACACCCTTAGACCCTTCCCTAAAAAATAAATAAATAAATAAATAAATAAATAAATAAATAAATAAATAAATTTAAAAATAGATAAAATTTAAATAATACAGTCTTCTTATCTAGAAGGAAGGCCCACCCACCGTCTTGAGAGAGGTGTGCTATGGTTGAAGTTTCTCTCACAAGACAGTGTTGAGCATGGGGAAACTTTAAGCTAGTGCTTCTAACTCCATAGAGCAAGGTGGGAATGCTGTGCTTTAAGATTCACCATTTATTTCCATAAAATACAGTTTTATGGAATGCAGCTAGCTATACCTACCAGGTGATGAATTACCCTTTCATAGATATCACACTGCAAAGAGAGAGTTAAATAGCTATAATAGGCCGGGAGATAGCTTGGCAGTCCAAGCTCATGCAAGGACCCGGATTCAATGCCAACTACCACATGCTATGCAGGCCTGCGCTGTGCTGACCAATGAAACTGGTCATGGCGGCACATACCTGTGATTCCAGCGCTATGGGGGCTGAGACAGGAGGATCACAATGAGCTGTACCAAATAAATAAATGCTTAAAAAAAGTTATAATAACCAACAGAGCGTTTCCCAGCCAACATTTTTACTATCTGACTCCTTACAGAAAAAAACTTGTCAACCTCTGCCAGAGAGCAGACATTTCTTTCAAATCTAATGGGATTTGATGATCATAGTTACTTCCTCATCAATTTTTTTTTTATCAGAAATAGCTGGATATAGCCCATGAAGGACTTTTTATTTTCAGCACCCCAGTACCCACAAGGGTTCCTGACAAAGAATTTCCTGCAAAATTCACACTCAAAAAGGTAAGTGAATTAGTATTCAGCTAGTGATTTCAGTGGTGCAAGAACAGAGGTGTGTACTCTGACCTCTGTCTTCCTTTTAATTTGACTCTGAATAACTTAATGACACTTTTCCATAAACCAGATGTGTTGCCCTCTGGTCTGAAGGACAGAAAAATAGACATTCTCTGGTGAGCAGATGCGGAGGTACCTGCCGTAACTGGAAGGTAGCTGCCAGTCGCGCTTTCTGTGATTAATGTCAAAAAGTACGAAAGATAAATAGTTCTGAAACCAAAGCCATCCCTGTGGGTAGACGTGCCCTTTTGCTTACCTATCCTAGAGTTAATCATCCTGCGTAATTAATTCATCATTGGGCCTACAAGCATAAATCCTATAGCAAGAACGTTAGCCAACAGTTACGTTCCTCAAATAAAAATCTCAGTAGGATTTTGGGGGAATTAAAAAAAAAAAATACTGGTCTATGAAGACCTGTGTCACTCGCATTCAGTGTCCAGATCTCTCGGTCAACATCATCACCCACCGCCAATGCTCAGGGAAAACACAAATCACTTTGAAGAGAGGATATTACTGAGGACCTTGACCTGCAGCCTGAAGTGCGAACAGCGAAGAAGCTTAGAAGCACAGTCTAAGCCAGCCCTGGTTAGTTAGCACAGAAGAGCTTACAGATAACGAATGAGTCTAACCCACCCCTGGCTCTGTTTATTTTTCTGAGTCTCATTTTCCTGTTGTCCTACTTTCCCCACCCACTTATTTTTCACTTTATTTTATCTTGTGTGGTATTAATGAGTAATCCACCTTAAATCCTCTCTGGAACAAGGCAGGGTATAAGTAAACAAGTTAAAATGAACTGGCCTGTTGAATAGAGTTATTTAGTATTGTCCATCTGAATGCTGAAGAAAGGATCTGCCAAAAACAACTATTTTGTTTTGGCATCACAGCTTCTGGGGTTTTCTTTCAAACAGAAATTGCTCAACAGGTTCACGGGCTTCTTGTTGCTCCTGCAAGCACAAGAGCTGGGGACTGGACAGCTGCAGAGACGGAGATGTCCGTTCCAGAGTCTGCTCTGGCACAAAGGTGGCATTGCGGCTGCCACACAGTACTTACAGCTAATGATGTCACCAAGATGTCACAGGGTGCTCATATAGCTTGCTGCAAGCATCCTCGCTTCGTTGCTCTTCAGGGGAAGAGATCCTAGTGTTTGTCATTTGAAGAGTGCTCTACAGCTTGCAAAGCGGGTTTACTCATATGGCCTCTTACGGAATCCTCACAATTCCCCTGTTGACTCTGGTTGTGACACTTAGTTTACAGTTCAGGGAGCTGAGACTCAAAGGAGACAACGTGTGTGGAAGAACCAGGATTCCAATTCAGGCTTTGAGACTGCACTACACACTCCCTGCTTCTCTGTGCTTTCCCTAATGCTCAATATAATTCTAATCTTGATACAAGCATTATAAAGTCTATTTGATGGGTCATAGTCCAAGGCTTAGTAATCATACCTAAAGTTTCGCTTTCCTAGCAGTTACTTTAGGTCACTGAATTAGTTTCCTAAGATGACTAGAAACCTGAAGAGAAAATGTGTGTGAGAGAGAAAATCTGAGTATTTACTTGAGTTATTCCAATGGACCTGATGAGAAAAATCATTTCAAAAGTAGTCTGATTGCACTTGTTTTAAATAGTTAAAATGATATAACTATTCCACCTCCCTTCTAGAGGCCAGAAGTCTGAAATCAAGATGTGAGCAGAGCTATACTCCTCTCAGGGGTCTACTGGAGAATCTGTTCTTTGCCTCTCCCTATGTCCGGGCAGCTCTGGACACTTCTTGCCTCAAGGCTACCTTATTTCATTCCCTTCTGTGGGCACACCATGGCTTTTCTTCTCTACGTGTCTTCTCCTCCTTGGTGTGCTACCTATTTGACATGAATATGTGGGAAGGCCTCCAGCATCACTTTGGAGAAAGCTTCTTTTCAAAGCCTATGATTGACATATTTGTGTCATACAAATAATACTTCCACCAGGTTCTACAGACTGGATTATGGATGTGTCTCTTGGGAAACCACTGCTGAGCCTGGGTGACATGCCACCTCCCCTAACTAGAATGCCATTGCTTGAGGAAAACAATAAATAAGTTATCTCAATAAAAGTGACTTATATAACAAGTGCTCAATGAAGGGATTAAACCTCTTCATCATCAAGACAGCCTCAAGTGCAATCAGACTAATTTTCAGATGATTTTTCTCATTGGGTCCGTCGGAATAATTCTCAAGTACATACTCAAATTTTCTCTCTCTCTCACACACACACACACACACATTTTCTCCTCAGGTGTTCTCTTCTTATAAACTTGCATTCACTTTCAGGACAAAGACTAACAAACTTTAAATTTCATTTTTATCATAGACTAGGGTGACACTTCTCAAAGTGTTGGTTTTAATTTTGTGAGGTTAAAATTAAAATGTTGCAGTAATAAAATAATAACCACTGATATTATTAAAAAGCATCCAATAGTTAACTTACATCTAGTTAACTTACACCCTGCTCCCTGTTGCAGACAAGCAAACCACAAATAACAATTTGTGTGCCCACCCTGCCCAGGGGCCTCATGTTGAGAGACAATGACCAAGGACCCTATATGTCCTTCCTAGTAGTTTAATCTCCAAGATTCTTCCGAATCTCAAATGATTACCCTTTTAGCATTGCCTTATTGACATTTACCTTTATTACTTTCTCCTTTTTCTACAGATTAAATAAGTCGATATAAAAGATAAGCATTTACCAAATGCAACAATTTCAGCAGCATTAGCCTTCTAAAAGACTAACTTCATGTCTCTCAGCTGTAAAAAGATCACTTCATAATAAGAATTAATACCAAAAGTATAACCATCCTATCCTGGCTCTTGCTGTGTTTTCTGAAATGCATAGTCATAGCAGTACAATTAATTTCTTATTGATTTTGTCTCCATCAAGATATACATCCCAGGGGGCTGGGGAGATAGCTCCATGGCATTAATGCCTGTCTGGCAAGCACAAGGTCCTGAGTTTGAACCCTGATCCTACCAAAAAAAAAAAAAAGATATACATCCCAGGGGGCAGGGGAGATAGCTCAGGGGCACAAGTGCATGCCTGGCAAATGCAAGGTCTTGAGTTCAATCCCCACTTCTGAAGGAAAAAAAAATAAAATAAAATTATATATATATATATATATATATATATATATATATATATAGTTGTACATAACATCATTCTCTTTTCTCTTCATCAGGGCAATATTTTGAATAAAGTGTGTCTTTCACTCAATATTTTTAGACTGAATTTTTTCCCATGAAGTCTTAGTGCTCTCCTCGACATT
This sequence comes from Myocastor coypus, assembly GCA_004027025.1. NCBI lineage: Eukaryota > Metazoa > Chordata > Mammalia > Rodentia > Myocastoridae > Myocastor > Myocastor coypus. The sequence goes on from PVJA010014949.1 coordinate 8,735, forward strand.
CTTTTGGTACCTGGAATTGAACTCAGGACCTTGCACTTGCCAGTCAAGTAGTTATGTCACTAAGCCACATTCCCAGCTCCATAAAATTACTGACTTCTTGCTTAAAACCTGTGATGTCATTTTGTCCTTGGTCATTGTGTTGATTTCTATAGTTTCCTGCAATCATACATGTTATTCCTAGCAAAAATTTCCTAAATAATTGGTTATTTGTGGAATGAGTGAAATAATAATTACTAGGGACCACCTACTTTGCAAATTATCTCTCTGTCAAGCTTCTTCTTTCTCTTACCTAGCTCCTAGTTAGCCTTGATTTCTCTCTTTCCCCTTTATCTATTTATCCTTGCTCTACAGTTTGATCCAGGCTCCCTCTCCGTGGTGACATCCTTATCATCATTCAGGAGCCAGACCCTTTCCACTGGACGCCTTTACATAGCCAGCTATCATCCCCTGTTCGCCTGTCTCTTCCTTAGTGAGGACCACTCTCTTGGAGTGCAGCACAGAGGCCCACTAATCCTCCCGAGTGCTCCACTTCCCTCGTAGTCCTAGACCAGTGATGGTGGCATTTGCCCCACTGGAACTACTGAAGTAACAGGGGTTGCAGAGTGTACTAAGTCTCTGGGTTCTCTATCCACCCTGGAGGCGGTTCACCACCTATCTCCAAGAAGGCAGTGTGCAAAACCATGCTTCATAGTTCTCCTCTCAGGCCAGCTTGGTCCACAGCCCCCTGCACACAACCAGCAGACAGTTCCAAACCATTGAGAAGTACGTATATGTATCTGGTTGGGAAAACACAGTGCCGTTGTGAATGCTCAGCATCTCTTGGGGCCTGGAGCAGAGCCTCTTCTTCCACCAATCTGAAGTCGTGAATGCTTCACCCAGCCTAGTATCCTCTTCCTTATCCACAGCTATGTCAGAGCTTCCCAGTTACTCTCAGCTACTGCTTCAGTCACTTGCAGTTTCTGGACACATTTTATCCTCTGCATAGCTCTAGATATTTAACCTTAAAAAAAGAAAGCCATTCCCTACCGCTCTACATTTGTGACTCATTTTCCTCAGAGGTGAGTGCCCCCAGGGCAGACCACAGAGCAGAGCCTGATTCGCCCACCTCCTCCCTTCCCTTTTATGCCCCAGAATAAGCACACAGGTCCTTCCATTTTAAGATAATGTGAAAAATCAAATGGAGATAATGACAACAATTCTGAAAAGGCTATCCAAAAGTGAAGTAATCTAAGTGTCGGCCTAGTTATTTCCCTTGGCATATAAGTAGCAGATCGCTTTCTATGTAGTATGCTCAGAAACCAGAGTGAGGTTTTGCTAATTTTTAATGCCTTCTATGATCTTTGTTATAATATTTGTTCCCATATAAAGCATCCGGTTGACTAAACTGGTATTCTGACTGGGGCCCCATGGGGACACAGGTGAGAAATAACCAAAAGCTCTTTGTAAGTCCTTCAGCTGCTTCTCCGTGTTTGCAGTTGTCTCCTTGTTCTTGCTAAATGAATCCCAGTCTTCTGATCCTGCAAGTCCTTCCTCTTGCCCTCTCCTGTCTCCTTGGCCTTGTCTATTTCCCTGGAGATTCTCCCCTGACCACCCATCCCACCAGTGTTTGGGGAAATTTGCCCTGTGCAGCCCACGTAGCTCACACGCCAGCCAGGCACAAGTTCCACTCGCAGCCAGTCCTGGCTTTTTACCCACTTTCTCAGATACCAGCTGTGTGCAGTTTTTCTGCTCTTGGCCCTGAGGACTTCTATCATTTTACAAACAGCCATGACCAGCCCCTCAATTCCCAGGATCAGAGCAAAATGAAAACATGGCCCTCTTGTTCAAAATCATGGTGAATTTCAAGATAGCAACAGTACAAGATTACACTGAGTACAGGGCCCTCTGAGTCCAGGAATCTAAGTGACTACTCAGCTGGGAACGCCCAGGAAGCTGGCCTTGCTATGACTATGTCCTTCTGGAACCCTGCTCTTAGATAGTCTTCAATCTTTCTTAATCTCCTTTGCGTCACTTACCCTCTTTGGCTAACTTCACGATACTCATGTTTCAGAGTCAGTGAATTTGCAGTAAGAAAAGCTGACTTCTAGCTATAGGTAAAAACCTAGCCTTGTCCAGTCAGGCTGTTATTTGATTCCATGCTTGATGGTATGGACAAAACAATGAAGAAGATCCAGGTTCGTAATCTACAAAAAAAGAAAAACTATTGTTGTAGAGCTATAGAAAGAAAAAAAAGTGTAGAAAAATGTAAAAAGCAGAGATTAAAAGACGGAGGGGGAAGAACCAAGTAAGGAAGGGAGGGAGAGAAAGTGAAATGGGGAAAGAAGAAAGGAGGAAGGGACGAAAGGAGCAGGGCTAGAAGGGAAAGAATGACGCATGTGCCTAATTTCTACCAGTGGAAAGCAACAGCTCCTCACAGCTGGCTCATCTACTGATGAAGGGTGACCATCTATGCCCCATATACTAGAGGGTGCTGGGAAATCTCTCTTGTCCTGGATCTTATCCTCACTGATCTACCTTGATTCTTGAAATTCCACCGGTAGAGTCACTGCTGCAAGTGATGGAGGTATGGATAAGATCCTGCAGATACTGCTGAGGGAACAGGAGAGAATGTTAAAGTCCAAGAAGCCCTTAAAAAAAAGGAATTTCCAATAAGACAAATGGTCTGAAGGAGGATCATATATCAGAGAAAATGAGTCTTGCTAATTCCTCAGTACGTACAGGACCAAGAAAACATATGCCAACATGAACTTATTCTGGTCTATGAAAAGACTGCAAACAGATAACGATGGGACAGCTCAGGCTAAATTTATGCTTATTTAGTACACCTAGTATAATGTGCTACTTTCTATTGATCTCACTTGCCTTCAATACTTTGCCATTGTCTGAAATGTTGCAGGGGCCTCATCACACTTTCCATTTCCTTTGGAAAACCCAGTGACAGGGAATGCTGGGTATCCTCAAAATCCCTAAAGCTATGGGTTGGCGAAGAAAACAGGCCTCCTCGCTTCTTGTTAGGAGACCATTAGAAGGGAAGACATTCTCTGTGAAAATGACCCAGCTAAGGAGGCAGTCACGGTAGGCACCAAATAACCTTTTTACCCAGCAGACCATGAGTTTCAAAGGAAGAGAGAATGGATTTAGAGACCTAGATCCTCCAAGAGCTGCCTCTTCTGTATTTTTAACATTGATCAGGTCACCGAAATCCTGAGTGTCTGTTTCCTCATCTGTGAAATGCGGATTAAGGCTGCCTTCCCTGAAAGACTGTGGGGACAAGCTGGGGAATGCCTGGCACACAGGCAGCTCTCAGCAGCATAGTTCTTTTCCACTAATAGCTCCCTCTGAAGCACCTAGCAGTGCAATGGCCTTCTTTATTAAAACTGGTAACCTCACCACAGAGAAGAATTATCTTTTAAGTTTTGTTGTGTATCTTAAATATTCTAGTTGAACACCAAGAACTGAGGTCCCTCATTGCATATGAGTTTCTGATGTGGTCTCTGAATGAAAGAAAATGGAGCTCTACAAGTGTGGGGTCTTGTCATTATTAACATGCATGTGGGCCCCTCAAATCAATTACGCTGTTTCTAGAATTTACAAGAGTATTTCAACAACTTGTGTACTGCATTACTAACAGAGGAAAAATTCCCCTGGGGCCTACCTGATAGCTGGACAGACTAAAGTACCTGCTTAGGCAGAGCACAGCAGCAGGGTTCAATCCTAGGCGTGCGGTGCAGGGCCTGTCCCCAGGGCCCGCTGGGACAGCAACTGAGACTAGGCATGGTGGCGCGTGCCTGTACTCTCAGCACTTGGGAGGCTGAAAACGAGAATCACTGTGAGTTCGATCTCTGTAGTGAGATCCTGTAGACCCTGTACTGAATACATAAGAAAGAAAGAAAGAAAGAAAGAAAGAGAGAGAGAGAGAGAGAGAGAGAGAGAGAGAAAGAAAGAAAGAAAGAAGGAAAGAAAGAATTCCTCTGAACTTAGTGTGAATATCTAAATCATACCTCGTGTTGCAGGGACACTAGCAAAATGTTCTGGCAATAAGACTACAGAAACCTTTTCCAAAATTGTCTAATTTATACCAAACATAAAAGTTTTCTGAACTCCTGAGTTCAATGCCTAGCATAAAAAAAAAAAAAAAAAAAAAAGCCTAATTTTTTGAAGCTATAAGCCACAAGGGCTTCTCCAAAACAAAAACAAACAGTCTGAGTTTAAAGAAATAAAAAAGACTTAACACAGGCTTCAGATTCCTTAGGTGGGAGAATTCCGTAGATTCCCACCAGCTGATCTCGCAAGGAGAAGCTGACAGAGTGCCGGGGCTGCTGAGGAAAGAGCAAGAGGAAGAGGCAGCGGGGAGGAAGAAAAGGGTTTGGGTGTATTTAATTTTATGAGAGTTTTCGAAACACTCAACCCTAAGTTGAGTCAATCAGGTAACTGCCTCTTAAAACCTTTGCAAAACTCTGGCTAGCAATGGAGTTGGGCAAAAGGATATTTATTTGGTGCTCTCAATGAGAACTACTAAATTCTTGGCAATCAGGAGCATTTCTGTGCTATTGGCCATCAAAAACATTTTCTGTTCTTGAGTCACAACGGAAGCTAGAGCTTGAATTTTATTGTTCAATTTGATTTTTTTTTCTTTCCTGACTGAGCCAGCATTGAATTGAGAAGCTGAGAGTTTGTAGAGTTAGCAGAACCTCAGAGACTGAAAGCCATGGCAAGCCAAGCCAATGAGGATAATGCCAAAGATTATCTGTCCTTAGTGAAAATGCAAGATTCTGAAAGAAAAAGAAGAATGATTATAAAGAATGACAGTCTGTAACTTAGACGAAATGTCTTGGCTAAGTTGGTGTGTCTCCCTCACAAAGACAATAAGCAAACTAAAAGTTCTCTAGTTGACAGTTGCTAAAACTCTTCCCTTCTCCGTTTTTGACAGTCAGAGGAGAAGTTCTGCTGGTGTCATTCCATAGGACTGCAAGCAAAAGTGGCCCTTCAGAGAGGCTGTGGCCACACTGGCCCGTAAAAGCAGGAGATTGAAAGGTAAGAGTTTGAAGGAGTAGAAAAGCAATTTCCGTTCAATTACAGTAGGCTTATTGGGAGTTCATGGTGTTTTCTGTGTCCTTAAAAAAGTTTTCTGACTTCCCCATCCAGCCTCACCTAAACTACATGATGTTTATGTTTTTCAAGCACACTTTAGTAGCACATTTGAAAGCCTTCCCTGTCATTTTCCCTAGTCCTGGGGTTGACTGGTTGTAAAGTGCAACATAAGATTTGAGGTAACCATTGATCACACTAAGCGTTCTCTAGTCTCTAGGATTTACTTTAGTGCTCATTTCCTCAAGCCTATAACCCCAGCACTAGGGAGGCTGAGATAGGAGGATCACTGAGTTCGAGAACAGCCAGAGCTACAAAGTGAGCTGAAGGACAGCCTGAACGGCACAGTAAGACTCTGTCTCCAAAAGACCAAAAGAAAAAGAGGAAGAGGAAGAGGAAGAAGAAGGAGAAAGAAAAGGAGAGGAAGAAGAAGAAGAAAATTACACTTTAAGTTCATAACAGCATCAGGTACAAAACACAGAACAAGAGCTGATGTTTTCCAGGAGTATGAAAGACACAAAAAGTAAACAAAAGCGTTGCTTCCAGGCAGCATTGTGTTCTGGTCTGTGCTCTGTCCTGTATTGTGGTGCAACAATACAGGTGTTCCCGCTCCTCTAGACCGAGAAACGGGAATAGGCTTTCTTCTCCTTCTGAGCAGTTCCACTAAAAGCACCTGGCAAATTCTTCGATTTTGCTGCATCCCTATTTCCTGTGCACCATGGAACTCTGAGACAAAGAGTGAGAGGAGCTGAATCTTCCTGCTGCAGACTTGATGAAGATGAATTAGACAGTGACAGGAAAGACAGAAGGTGTTCCATGACAGAGGCCAAACTAATTCAAAACGAAAGTCATCAAATTGGCAATGTTCACCTGTTACTTAAAAATCAATGCAGAGACAAAGCGGAATCCCTGTCACCATTTGAGCACCCCTCACTTTTCCTTGAAATATGTTAGCTCTGAAAACACAGTCAGTCATCACTAATAATGATATTTTATAGCACTTTAAAACTTGGAATTTCAGAGTCACTTTAATAGATGCCCTGTCACTACATACTGTGCTATTTGTATAAATATTTTAGGTTTGTTTTTTTCTTTTCCTTTTCTTTTCAGATTTTCTCCACTTAAGATATTTTTAACAGCAAGAAGGAGGGAAATTTTTCATTGAACATTCATTAAAAACAAAAGCCAGCTTGTCCTCAGCTAGGAATCCCTCCTAGTAAGAAAGGCAACCTGGTGAATTAGACAAGAACTTTCAACTTTGTTGATTGTAGAAGTTGAGTCTTCATTATGGAGTTGAAGACAAATGCCTGCCTCCTGCCCTTGGATCTGAAATAAGAGGCCACTGAGTCTGCAGAGAGATGGAAAAGATTCTGTGCAAAGGCTGGGTTGTTGCTTTCTCTCAAAGACAAACATCTCAACCAGCTTGCCTGTGATTATTTCACCACAAACCTTAGAAATTATTAACTCTACAGTGACCTTCCCAGAATGTCAAAAATATTTCTGCAAAAATTTTTAATTTATTAATTGATAGAGTGGTCAAATGTGCATCTACTTCCTGCCCTGTTTATCTGTCTGTTGATCTCTTTCTCTCTCTCCCTAATCTATCTACACAAGCACACACCAAACACACATACACACACACACCCCTGAATATCCCTCCCCTTGGAAAATATAGATGAAATTTTTTATTTCTGTTATAACTTCCACAAAATTGCCTAAATGTTCAAGAAACTTTGCAAAACCTAGCCTTGAAGGGAGACTCTAACAATTCCTCTGACTCAAAAGTTAGAAAAGAAAAGATTTTGTCAAATGTTTGTTCAGAGTTTTTTTTGTTGGATTGTTGTGTGTGTGCGTGTGTTTCCCTTTTGTAACTGTCTTTATTATTTGCCTGCAAAAAAAACTGTAATAAGAATTTTTATCACCATTGGAACCTAGTACTGTTGATAAAAAAAAAAAAAAAAATTTCTTGTCCTAGTCCTGAACTAAAAAGGAATAAATGTCTTATATGTATCAAGTTTCTTTGTCAAGCAAACAAAAACAAAGGAATTTAGTTTACTGGAATAGTTGCAGTGCTCATTAAAATTGATGACTTCGAAGATTCTGTGCCTCTCTTCCTTTAAACAGGGCTCAGAGCCAAGGATCTGCTGTGCTGTTAAAGACATCATGTTATTGGGGCATTGTAAAACAGACCACTGCTGCTGCCTCTGCTCACTCTTTAGGTTTCAGTGCAATAATTGGAGAGGGTTGGAGGTCCGCAGGATAATAGACAGTCATTTGGCCCAGGGACGTCAGCGATACGAGACCTAATATGCATCATGGTATTTTCTATCCATAAACATCGTTCAAAAAGGAAAGAAAAGGAGCTAGATTAGCATGGGGCGGAGTTTGGTTTTTCTTAGAAATGTAAGACTCTGCAGAAGTGTGCCTTTATTTTTGGCACAAATTGCTATAGCAAATTACATAGCTTATCAGATGTGGTTTTTTTGGGCTCCATGGAGAAACCACTGCAGGGACTTATTCTCTTTGTTCTTTGTTCCCAGTTGGGAATTTGGGACAAATCAATGTCCTATTATAATTCAGGAACAGGGTTGCATAATAAGTGCTAAAACTACTGGTAATCCAATTAAACTCATATTATTCCAACTTAACAAGGTAGATCTTGGTCCTAAAAGAGATGTCCATTCTGCCCTACAAGACATGAGATGCACAGCCTGCCTGGGCTTCTGTGTTTCAGATTAGCAATCGTAAACTTGGGGGATGGAAGAAGGCAGAGCAGACAGGAGGCCAAGCCCAGAGAATGAGAGAACATGCCTGCCACTGCGCACCAAACCTTTTCCTCATATGCTGCTCTAAGGGTTTACCCAAGATGTGCCCCGAAAGCCTCCTGCATGCCTAGGTGGGGCTCAGGGAAAGTGACTGGATCCCAGCGGCATGGCACTGAACGGTGGACTCTCCCACTGATGACTTTGTAGCCAAATGTGGTGCTGAGGGGTGAAGCCCGGTTGAAGGAGGCGGTCAGTGGGCGTGGCCTAGCAGGCCCGTCTGCCTCCCTCTTCCTTTGCCTTTCTGAGCATTCTGCTTCCTGTTACACACTCTTGAGCCTTCTCTCCTCAGTCATGCCTTCCTGTCTTGGAGTGAGCCACTTTGGGGGGGCTGAAACTCCTTTAGGCTATGAACTGAAAGAGACCTCTCCTCCTTCCAGTCAGGAGCTGTGCACTGCGATGAGAAAGGAAGACAAAACTAGCCATCTGCGTGCGCTCCTTCTCCTGCGTCAGGGAAACCAAAGTCAGACGCCATTATTGATGTAATGATATATTTATTTGATCACTTACATGGAGAATAGACTGAAAACCTAATTTTATAAACAGGAATTTTCCACGGGTTGGAAGCACCACAGAGTGTTCATGTGTTCATCAATTTATTCATTCATTTATGCAAAGATAAAGCACTCTAGGGAATGCAAAAAAAAAAAAAAAAAGTCTCAAGAAAGTGAAATTTTTAAGAGTACAATGCGTGGCAGTATCTCAGCAAGTGCATCTCGCCTAGGGGCACAGACCCACCACTCCAGAGACAGCAGGTGGGGGAGCAAAGCCACTGGAAACGGAGGGGTGCCGAGAGGAGATGGGCCTTAGTCGGAAACTTTATTAAGACATAGATTTTTCAAGGGGTTGTTGCCCGAAACCTCTTTCCTCAAATGAAAACTTACATGGGAATCCAACGCAGAGTTAAGGGGCGCTGAGCCCACCTCATCGCTCCATCCTCCCCTACTCCTCATAACCTCCTCTCCAAGGCTTTCGCTGCTCACCAGCTGGTGATGCACAGAACATTTGGGGAGCAGAGGGGAGGACGGCAGCCCTCTATGCATGAAGAGCAGCCCGCGCAGAGCTCAGTGAAGGGCCGCTGCTAGATTTTGTGCACGATGCAAGTGTGGAGTCTAGTGGACACTGATTCCGTGGGCTTTGGGGACCATCGTGGCTTCTTAAGGTGGAGAGTGATGTGATAAAAATTAACACTAAAAATTTGTTAACATGACATCTATGTGCTGATATCTCAGGGGACATAAATGGGACAACGCAAATGTCAGAAAGGGGTAAGGCAGCACCAAAACAGCGGCAACCCTAAAGGTGAGGGGGCCACTCTTCAACCAGACTCAAGTAATAGAGTGGATACGAAAGCAAAAGAAGATGCAGCCTGGAAAGCCTGACTGATCAGACTAAATGACTAATTATTTATATTTTGCCCAAGTAAGAATCACTAGTTTTTGTTATGATCAGTATCTCTGTTAGTCATTATGTATTTGCTTTACTGATACCTTGCTATCGTAGGCTATAAAATTCCATGAGATCAAGGACTCTGCCCCTGTGGTCATGACTGTGTCACTAGACCTTCACAAGATTTGTATATACATGACACATAAATAGTGGTTGAGCTAAGAAACTCAGTAAATGATAGCTACAGGTGAATTTAGTTTCTCTTATTTGAGTTAACTAGATCCATGGGCACATTTCCCACTGCTATATAAGCCAGCACTATAGAGGAGCTGACATATCAGTGATAGGTATAAAAACTAGGCCACCAATAGCAACAAAGCCATGAGAATTCATTTGTTCACCCAAGGAAATCTAAAGACAGAAGCACAGAATGAGCTGAGGATTTTTAGGCACAAGTCAAACGGAAAACCGGAACAGTCCAAAGTAAAGAATGCTGCTCTGAGGGTAAATTTGGAACGGTTCGCTGTACACCCACACTTGGAGATATTTATACACTGTAACAGGAAGAAATCCTCTTTCAAAAAAGTTAAAACATTAGGAATTGTAGAAGTGGAAACAAAGCGTACAACTAATCAAGAGCTCAGTGCATTTTCAGGTCCCCACCAGAACCCTTCAGTGTATCTGACAACTTGTTAATCCCCCTACTTATTACCATGCTTTAACATCACCCTGCTGAGTAGCGCTGACCATGACATAGAGTTTTTTCATTCTTTTTCTTTCCATTTTTTTTCTCCTACAATGTTTCCCACTTCTCTTAGGAGCAATACACAAAACTTCTATTTTTTAGAATTACATAATCACATGAAATTCTGAAATCTCATCTGCTGATCTCATTTTAGTGCCGTCTACCTAAATCTTCTTGTCTCTTGTTTTTGTTGTTGCTACCATTGTAGTTGTTGCTTTGGTTCTCAGAGTTATTGTTTTGTTCTATTCTTTGGTTGCTAGAAAGGAAAAAGAAAAATGGCTGGAAAACAGAAAATATGATATCTTTTTTTGTCCCCAAAATATTTGCATCTTCTGCTATAAAGCAAAGAGCTCTTTCTTTTCTTCATAAAAATGCGGATCCATAGACATTATCATGACAAAGTTACCATGTGGATTTTCATCCATGTAATATTTTCTCCTGTTTAGTTCTGTGCGATAGTAGGTGTATTTTATTTAGAAAAGGACTGGATATGGATTTTGAATGCTTTTGCATTAGAAACTAAAATTAGTATATAAAATTTCTACACTGATTTTTAAGATATTTTAAAATTGAATCTAATGTTAATGGCAAGAACCAAGGAAAGAAAACTTTGGAGGTGTTGGCACTGAGGGTTAAACCCAGGGCCTTTATGCTGAGCTACACACACACACACTCTCTCTCTCTTTTTCTGGATGGGATTTTTCAAAGTCACTAAATTACCCAGGCACAGCTTAACTGCCATGAATGTTTGGATTATGGACCTTTGCCACCACACCCAATGAAAAAGAAACCTTCAGGAGCAAGTGACCTTGCAGCCACCAAGATATTTCTTCAGGAAAAGCTGCACAAGTGCTTGTTGATTTCATGTTTCAAGTAGTGGTGCTCAGGCCAAGGAAGGCACCCAATTATCAGAACCCATGTCAGTCCAGTGATGATACAGAGCTATGGCAATTCTCTGCTAAACCTAGAAGTTAGGCCGAGATGACCATGGCTCTGCTTTGGGCTCCCCCTTATCCACAGAGCCTTCTTGGCATGTGCCCATTCATTCATGCACACAAGGCTTTCGGACAGCATTTTCAGGGTGTCCAACACCATGCAGAGGGGTTAGTTCCTGCTCCTGGGGACTCAGGCTGCTAGGAAATCCCACCAGAGCCCTCTTCGTTGTGTTTGTCTCCACCCCTTCCTAAAGACTTGCCAGTTGGTGGAATGGAAGCACTCGGCTCTCTTTGCTTCTATCAGTGTATTTGTGAGACTTACAAGCCCTAGATAGCTGTAATTTCACCTCATTTTCCAAGATTAGCATCTTCTGTTTTTAGAATCCACATTTATATTTTTCCCTGTTCTAATTCTAAATTTCAGATGCAGCCAACTCACCTGTCAGGATTTTCTCTGCAGCAACACTCAGAAAAACATAGGGAACATCCAGCTGTCCCACCCCAACTATGACATTCAAAAACTTTTGCAGGACAAGAGCTGGCAGCTACTAAGAGGGGATAAATGGAGACACATGAGTCACAGACTTAAAAAAAAGAAAATGAGAAAGCAGATTAAGTAAAAAAGACACTGAACACATCATCACTGCTTTGATGGAGCAAGATCAAAATAGGATGGGCAACCTGCTAGATAAACAGGAAGCGCCGTTGCCTGTTAGTGGCTACCCCGAGACCTCAGTGCGCCTCTACACATCAGGGTAAGCACAGTCAAATCATTCTTTCAGGTTTTCCAAACCAGGCTCTGCGCACACACCAACCTCACGACAACTCCATCTTTCTCAGTGTTGGGGCCCGTCATCCCATTTTCTATTTATTTAGTGTGGTTTCCATTCTTTCAGTAATGGGTGGCTATACTATGAAAATTTATGCTCTTTATATGTGTGTGTTTTAGCCTTTTTCCCTAAGAAGAATGATCCTCTGGTGAAGTATCCTGTACGGTCTTGATATTCCTTGTCTTTCATAATGCCCAGCACACCTAAATATTCCCAGATGTTTTGATCAATAGGTAATTTCCCATGAAGAGAAAGAGCAAGTCACATTATTTAGGAAGAGTTAATGAGTGTACCCGGGCATTGCTCATTGCAGCTGCCCCCTTAAAGAGCAAGAATTCCTGAGTAAGGACTACATAGATCCTTTGGCGTTGCAGCCAACGACAGCATTCATGAAAAGGCTAGGTGACCCTACCTTGCTTTCCGGCCAGTTCTCATTGCCTGGCCATTCTAAAAGTACTGATTTCTTCCCTTTCACTCAGTATGATGTTGTTCTCATTGCTTCTGCACCTAGAATTTTTTCCTCAGTTCAAACCAAAGTCGTTCTCCATGGCTACTGTAGTTCGGTAAGACACACAGCTTATAAGATTACTCTACAATAGTAACCCTAAGAATCATATGCAAAGAGTGAAGGAAATGTGTCCACACAATGAAGAACAGAGAAAGAATTCAGCTGAGGCTCTAGATCCCATTGCAGTGTCCTCCATGAGTCTAGCAGAAGACCAAGAGCCCATAACAATGCCTCCCAGGAGTCTAACTGGAGACCTAGAGTGTGTGACAATGCTTCACGCAGTTCTGTATTTGAATCTGCTCTGGGAAGGCCCAAAGGTCAGGGGTAGAAGCTAGGAAGTCTATGCCAGTGCGCTAGCAGGCTGAGGGACCTGCGCTAGAGCCAGGAAGGGATGCTCAAGGTGAGGACCAGAACTCCTCCTAGAAGTACCACTGTGATCTCTGGAGACAGTGAAGTTCTGAGCTACTTCAATGGGAGGAAAGCTGAGTTCTCATCAGGAAAGCCAACATGAGGAGCTTCTCCAGCAGACGGAGCAGTGTATCATCTTCTCCTCTGGAGCCACAAAGCGATGCTCAAGGTGAGGACCAGAGCTCCCCCAACACGAACCTTAGCCGTTCTCAGCAACAAGGTCCTGAGCTCCTTCAATGATGACAATGGCCAAGGTCATTAGCAAAGCCAGCATCACAAGCTCCTCCAAGAGAACCAGCAGATCCCAAGAACCTCCCCACAGCTTCCACAATGTTTTCCTCTCCAATCCTGGCTCTTTTGCTGTCAGCAGTAACCCTCCAGCAGGCCTCTCACACTCAGGACCATGCTGGTTCAGTTCAGCAGGGTGTTACAAGTGGACGACCAGTTGTCAACCCACCACAATGACCCACTGCCTATGAATTGCATCTGAATTTTCAAGTCTCAATCAGCTCATAATCTGAGCACCTATGGTCACCACAGATTTGCCTTTAGCAGCTTAGTTTTCCATCAGCATCCTTCCTGTGTTCTGTGTCTTATCTAGATTTTAGGCATCCTGAGAGTTCATTTCTCTTCAGCAGGCTTTGTGTTACTCAGATGATCTATAAGGGGTCAGTGGAACGTGTGGGCCCTGGCGTAACAGAAACTTGGTGGCAATGTAGAAGATACCTCCACACAGACACTTCCACATACGCGTACACGCACAGCATGATCATGGTAGACTGGCCACACTGTCACCTCAGTTTATATAGCAACCTTATCAGATAGGTCCATGCCATTCTTATCTCTATTTAACTAAGAAAATTTAGGGAAGTTACATGCTTTGCCCAGAGTCATTGAGTTAGTGACAGTATTACCCCATGTACTTTATTGTTTGCTAGTCGAGTACAGTGTCTCTACTGACCTGCAGATATAATCCTCACAATGGAATAATCTCTGCACTTTAAAAGTCTGGATAAACTATACCCTGTCTCTCCTACCCTTCCTTATCCCTGTGAGTTTTTCTGTTTCTCCACAGAACACTGGAAGTTACCCAAATGCCAGATCAAAGCCAGGAAAAGTAGCTTAAAAGAAAAGAACAAGATCCTTTTCTCTAGTGTTTGTGAGTGTGAAAACAACAACGGTGTTTTCCAGCAGATGCGCACCACAGGTCATTCCACTCACTGGCATGTGGACTTGTTCTTCCAGCCTACTGAGTCATTCAGAATTGGAACATGTGAGTGGATCCGTGTCAACCTCCCATGAAGGAAAAATGTCAACACACACAATACCCAATAGTGAGAACTGGAAGGTTCACAGCCTGTCCGTGAGGATTATGTCACTTGATTCTGACAACATCTCTGAGACATAGATAACACAAATAGTGCGACTATCCCTGACTGACAAGCTGAAAGAAGTTAAGTGATTTATCCAAGGTTAATAAGATAATTAGTTTGTGCCAGAGCCCTTACTGGAATCCAAAGTTTTGTTTATTTTTGTTTTAATTGTGACCTTTTTTGCCACATGCTGGGGGAAGAGAAATGAAATGGAATGAACGTATCCGCGGGACAGCGCCTGGACAAGGATCAACACACACACAAGAAACTAGGGGAACTCGGCAAGGAAGGCAAAAGAAACCCTTCCGTGAGGGAAGGAAGATCCTGCACGGAGGGGTGGGGGAGGTACCTGCAGCTCGGCAGCCGGCAGCAGAGACTGTTCCCCGGTGTTCCCATTCAGCAACTACGTGTATTTGAAATGCTGAGGATGCCACATATATTCTGTTAATAATTTACCAACTGAAGCCATTAAAGATGTTGACAAAAGCTTATTCATTTTCTGGGGATGGTGTATGGGTGACTTGATACCATGTGCTACCTCTGGAAGCTTCTGGGTTATTTCTGAGTGTCCTGGCAATTCAGCAGCAGCCCAGACTGGCAGCAGAGGAAGCCTGGATTTGAACACATTGCTCACCACTCCCATCCAGGCAATTTGCCATTAATTCACCCCGAGACTGTTGGCCCAGGTCTCCGTAGATGGATTATATTTGCCAATAGATGAAAGTTATAGTGTAACTGGATATCCCTGGATTAGAAGCTGAATATTAAAAAGTAAATACATATTCTCAGAAGAAGCCCATCTGTGTCACTGGAGTTGAACAATCAATAGAAGTGAGCAAGGTGCACATTCTTATAATCAAATACTTCATTCTTTCAGAGCCTTCTAAGTACATAGGAGCTAAAGTTCCTAAAGGGAAAGAAACAAACCATCCTTGCTGAGGAGGACAAACAATTCCTTTAAACCATTATTTGCAAGTAAAAACCGGGCTGCACAATACGTGCTATTTCAAAGTTCCAGATTGCTGCACTGTTTCTGCCACCCCCAGTCCTTGTGGATAAGTATATCAGACAGGACACGTTTGGCTGAAAGTAATAGAAAATGCAAGTTAAGGTGACTCAAACAATGAGGGCATTTAGTACTTTGCTTAGCATGAAGCCCAGCCTTCTGGAAGTTTCCATATGACTCCGCTGGCAGTTCCATGACCTCTACGCTCCCTCTCCACGACCACACCTGTGGGCAGGTTGTTTTAGTACAGGCTAGCATCTTCCACGGCTCCCAGGTGGCTCCTGAAGTATCCTTGAGACCTGGAGATAGTGAGGTTTGGGCCCTTTTTTTTTTTTTTTTTTTTTTTTCTAAAAGTGAAGATGGGGGTGGAAAGATGGAGGGGAGAGAGAGCCCTTGATTAGGTTACCCAGTGGGGACCGCCCTCAGAGCTGAGGGGTGGGAGCCAAGGGGTCAGCCTGCCTTCCAGCATGTGGGAACTCAGAGGACAGTAAACAAATTGGAGGAAAGAAGAATTCAATTTTGCTAACAACAGGCATTATCAGTCATATCAAGGAATCTACTGTCTTCTTTGTGGCTCAGGCTCCTTAGGTCACTGGGTAAAAATCAGAAGAGAGATCCTTTCTAAGATCTCTTTGGCTGCTGAGATTCCAAATTCGAAGATGATGCTATTACCCTAACTTAATGGAACAATCAACACAAGTTAATGAAATAACATGATTTGCTTGGAAAACAAAAATGGTTAGAAGGAATTATTACATAATGTGAAAAACAAATGACTTAACCCTTGCAGCCAGGTATATCAACTATTAATCTCTATAGCCCTGTGAGATAAATAAGGCTGCGTCATCAGAAAAGGTAAACTGAGGCGCAGGCAACACAATGAGCAGCTCCTAGTCACATTACAACCCTCTGACTCCCAGCACGGGTTCCAGGAACAGAGTTCTGAGTTTGTCCACAGCATCGAGTCATGGATGGGAGAACTCACGCCTGTGCACAGCAGTTTCCAAATGACAGCGTGGCACCGGGAAAAGGCACAGCAGGCCCCATTGAGGTGTGGGAAAGAAACACTGGAATTTGTATTTAGACTTTGTATCGTCCTCTTGATTTATGTTATTGTTTTCTAATGTACAGGAGGCATTAGTATGCATGCATGTGGGGAATTGACGGCTATGTGAAAGGAACAGGTGAAGCCTGATAAGTTTAAATTCCAGTCTTCACAGCTAAGAAATCTCAAAGCCGGTTCGAGGCCCTGAGCAATACACAAACAACAAAATCACCAACCAACCACTGTCAGGGTGATTGGTACAGCTTGCATTCTCATGGCTGTAAGTGTTCCCCAGAATGGAAGAAATATACCTGCGGAAACTGACCCAACTGGATTGGTGGCTACTCATGCGGATCAAAGTTCAGCAGTGCTGGACCTGCGTTTGCAACACTGAAGGCGCAGCAAGAGAGAAATTGCCAGCTTGTTTTTAATTTGAGGACCCCTCAAAAGCCCCATGTTTTTGTTTACCCAAGCAGAGTTTCTCTCATTGTTTTCCTCCTCCAACCAACCCCAAAGTCCTTCAAAGCATCTCCTACTTTTAGAGCTGTTGGGCTTGGTTTACATGAAGCAGCATAAATGTAGCTTACTAGGGCACTCAGGAAGTCAGAATAGCTTTGTGGGTTCCCACAGTTTTCACGCATGCAGCTAGCAATCATACGTCTTCTAAACACCAGGCAGGAAGAGCGAGAGATGTTTCCAAAACTCCTGGAATCCAGGGTTTGAAGGAAGACTCCTCCAATCCTAAGATACCAGTAAGTAAATGGGACAACAGAACATGAGCCAGCTACATGAGAAGATGAAATAATGCAGCATATCAAGGGTTAGTCAGGAAGTGTGATGTAGGTAGGCCTTAGTCTGGAAGACTCCCTCTAGGGAGAAGTAGCTGTCAGCTCCTTATGGGGTCTTCAACAAAACAGGAGACTAGGTGTCATGCTCCTTCCATCAGAAGTAAAACAATCATGAAACACTGACTTGTCTTCCATGGGTGGAGAGGAGAGGTCTCTCCTCCACTTCAGCACACCTCACCTGTGCCTCCATCCAGCTTCACAGGACTCAGAGGGCGTGGTCTGGGTGTGGGTTCTGTATTCAGAGGAATGCAGCCTTCTCTGGACACACCAAGCTGCCCATCCCAGAGCACCTAAGGCCACATGGCACTGCGCACCTCCCACAGCTGCCCCGAACTTAAATGTGCTTCTAGGGCCTTCTGCAAAAGGCAAACCCAGGGAGCCATGGTTTTGATGGCAACAGAGAAATAGATCAGGAAGGCTCAGAATTTCATTCTCTTTAATGCCATGTGTGGCCCTGCCACTGAGGCTAACAGGGGTTGGGGGGGGGGGGTTTCAGTAAGTCTAACCAAAATATCTGCTGTTAGCAAACTGCAACCTCACCCTAAAGTCACACCAATGGCTCCACACTTTTAAACTCTACACTGGAAGAAAGATCGGAGCTTTTGCTCAGACAAAGTTACTTTCCTTCCACAGTCTTCTTCCCTTCTCCCACAGTTCTTTCTTCCCAGAGGTTAGCCTCAGGCTTTCTGCCGCCATTCAGTTGCTCTGAGAAGTGTAGAAAACGTGTCTGTGCTGCGGTGTGACTCAGCACAAGAGCTCCTTGAAGCTACATTTTTTTTTTTTTCTAAATTTCAGAACAAACAAGGCATGATTGCTTAATTGTTTCTTCCTGAAACAGGGAAGGAAAGGACACAAGGACTCTGGAGTCCAAAAGGCAAGATTATAGCCTTGTCAGAAACAGAAAATGCTTCTTGGGGGGGAGGGATTTTTACCATTAGGATAGGACGGACTTCAAAGCCCTTAATCCTTGTCCATTAAATCAGAGAAAAGGAAAAAGGGAGGCTGGTGAGAAGTTAATCTACATGCAGAATTTTTAAATGAGGCAGTTGAAAACAAAACAAAGGGGGGAAAAACACTTTGACAGCCAACTTCTGGTGTTAAACTGAAGCAAGGAAATTGGAATTTGAACTTAAGTCACAGGAACCAGCAGACCATCCCAAGCTAGATCCATGGTCTGAGGGAGCAGCCAGGGGCCCTTCTGGAACCTTCCTTCCCTGCTCGAATATTTGTGAACAATGATACCTTCTTCAAATGGAGCTTATTTCTTTTAAAATAAACATATATAAAAAGTCCTGGGGCCCAGCAGGATGGCTCAGTGGTCTGTTGCGCCTGTTTGGGGAAGCTTGGGCGGCTTGGGGGACCGCAGTTCGATCCCCAGCACCACATGCTGCACCAGTCCTGCCCTCGGGGCAGGCTGAGCCCGGCCATAAAAATGAGTGAATAAACAAAGTTCTGAAACAAGAATAAAAATAATAAATAAAATAAAAAATTCTTTAAAAAAAAAAGTCCAAGAACACTACTCAAGCATTTGTGTATTGTAAATTTGCTTCAATTAAAAAATTTTACCATTACTGTAGGACCTAGAGCAGCGGTTCTCAACCTGTGAGTTGCAACCCTAGCGGGGGTCGAACAACCAAAACACAGGGTCACCTAAACCCATCAGAAAATACATATTTAAACCCATGCTACGCCATGGTGAAATGTTATTTACTGGAATTAGTAATAAATATTTCTCAACATACGATTAAATACTGTTTTTGTGATTAATCACCATGTTTAAATTATGTTTGATTTGTAGCAATAAGAATACACAATGCATATCAGGTATTTGCATTCTGAATCATAACTGTAGCAAAATTATAGTTTTGAAGTAGCCACCAAAATTATTTTTTGGTTTGGGGTCAGCGCAACATGAGGAACTGTATTGCAGGGTCACGGCATTAAACCACTGACCTAGAGTGGCAAAAGCTACTCTGAAAGGAAAGTCCTTATTCCTTCTTTTGTGGATTTTCCCATTTCTGTGCTGATTATGTTTGCAAACCAATCTTAAAAAGACAGTGATAGATGCAACACATAGAATGCCAAGGGGTGGTTCTTCTCATTGACAATTTTGAATAGTCATAGAAGATATCCATCAGAACACTCATAACTTGAACATAGGTGCTTCAGCCCCATGGATTTCTTAAAGTACATTTTGATTTGTAGCTGAAATGTATTTATCTGGCTGATTTTAAAAAAATATATTTCTCTTTATAATCTAAAGCAAACATGGAGGTTGACTGCAATTCTAAATAGATTCCATCTCACCAGCCATTACTGAAAAACAAAGAAACAACAGCTCGAAAGAGCCCATGTCCCGGAGCCAAGGCGCCAGATAAATGCTGATTATGGACTACAACAGGTCTTAAAGATTAAGTAAGCTAATGGTGCTCTTCATTGACCTTTCTTTCCATTTGTGGCTATAGAGTAAATTTAAAGCTGAAGTTAAAGAAGACAGAATGTGAGGAGCATGCTTCATTATAAACATGTTGGATAGCTCAGTACAATAAGCACTTGTCTGGCAAGCGCAGGGTCCTGAGTTCAATCCCCAGTACTGCAAAAAACAAAAACAAACAAAATCTAGATAAACATGTTGGAAAGTTTGTAGCTGTGTCTAAAACTCCATCTTTAAGGTTGATATCAGCTTACAAAAATAATAGCAATATTCATAATCACACATTTTCATCAATTATTTGTTTTCCATTGTAAATTGGTTTGGGCTGGTGCTCCCCTTTTAAAATTATCTTTTAGGGGCCCAGCAGGATGGCTCAGTGGTCTAAAGCGCCTGCTTAGGAAAGCTTAGGTGGCTGCAGGGACCACGGTTCGATCCCTGGCACGACATGCTGTGCCAGCCCTGCCCTCAGGACAGGCTGAACCGGCCATAAAAATAAACAAACAAAAGTTCTGAAACAAGAAAAAATAAATAAATAAATAAATAAAATTCTTTTAAAAAAATAAATAAAATAAAATAAAATAAAATTATCTTTTAAATCCATAAATATAATGGAAATGAAAATATAGTATTTCAAAGTCCTGGGCAATTTTTTTCTCCTTGTCTCTCTCTGTGACCTATCTGCCATCTTTTCCCTCTGTAGTCTCTAAAATAGACGCCTAGTTAGAAGGCAACTGAAGACAGAATATTTTTCAAAATGTCATTGCCCAGAAATAAGAAATGTTGGGATTTAGGAAATCATTTCTTAAATTATAATTTTCTAGGCAACTGTCACAGCTGAATTCACAGGAGTGTGGTTCTCCAGCTCTGAGGGCTGACCTTGTTTCAGCAAAACGTACATCGGTGTCACGCTCCGTTCTTGTGGCCAGATCAGCTGACATGTTTGATTTGAGCCAAACAGGCAAGGACTCTCAAGTTCTAGGCAACATGTGAGTCAGAGCAAACTCATTCGCATTTGTCTTTCATTCAACTTGTCATTTCCATTGCAGGAGGCTTACTGGAGAACAGTTGTTCCTTTGAGTGTGTTTGATCCTTGGACTCAAGTATTCTCAGCCTTGGAAGTAAGAAATGGCCAGAAGTAGCCCACTCTCAAAAGTGCACAATACCTCTCTTTTTTCTTGGCATAGGCACAAAATGATCCTCATAAACAAATCAGGAAACCAAAAATACAATTCAAAGGAAATAGACAAGAGATCACTACATATTTGTAAGCTATTAAGAAAAGGTAATCAAATAATACATAAGTACTTCGAAAGATGCTGCCTGAGGATTAAGAGAGATCACAACACTTTCTCATGCTGTGAATGGAGATGTAAACCTAAATCCAAAGCTGAGCCAGAGAATTGTAGTTCAGAGTAAAATAAAACCGCAACCCTCAACATCCTTCAAGCTACAGAAGATGACACTTTTTTGAGCACATCAGGTAGACATTCATGGAATCATCTTAATTATGATAGCAGCCAACATTTTTGGAGTGCCAGTTATGTGCCAGGCTCATTTACCCAGTGAAGTATGGTCATTTGCCGTTGGCAGGTGACAAAACCACAGCTCTGGGGGGATTAAGTTACTATTCAGTGAACTAGAGAGCTGGAATTTGAACCTGGGCCCAACTTCAAAGGTACATTGGATTACTATACAATGTTTTCTCTTTCTTAAAAAGGGAAAAATGAAGCTGTTACTCTGATTTCTTCACTTGCATGGCTTTTGTGGCTTGGTGCTGTGTCTCTCTTAGTTGTTTATAATTATTCCTCATAATTTGTTATACACTGGTAAAATATTATATATTATGACCATATTCCCTTCTGGATTAATAATGCCATGGGTCTGTTACTAAATGAGTTCAGCACTATCTGTTTTTTCATCTTAAATTTGCCTTGTCAAATATTTTCTGAATGAACTTTTATACACTTTAGTCATGCTAGTTGTGATTTCAGGGTTATTAACTCTCAAACATTACACGTACAGCAGTCTTTTCCCAAAACTTTCATTATCCTCTCTTTTGCCATTTTTGATTACCCATCACTTCCTACTGACTCTTTCTAAAATTAATTGGGCTAGAACTGTTCATAATGGTGCAGGCATGTATGTACCCTAATTATAAGACACTGGAATGACACGCACTTTTGTTTTTCTGCCACCCTCCTTGGTGCTCAGTTTTGCTTTGCCTTGTTTTGTTTTGTTTTTTTGTTATTGTTATTGTTTTGTTTTGTTTTGTTTTGTTTTGTTTTTCTGGAAGTTTCCTCACTGACGAATGTCCCCTCATTGAGTGATGCTCTGGATCTTGAGTTTCCTCTTGGTTTCTGTTCTTTTCATCCTCTCTGCACTCGAAGAGGCCTCATAGGGAGTGGCGAGCTACAGGAGTTCCAAGTCAGGTTCCCCAAGTTTACCAGCCCCACTTACAGTTTGGACGCATTAACCTCTCCCTATCTCAGTTTCATCATTGATGAACGAAGGCTGATAGTGGCACCAATTACACATAGTGACTACAAGGCCAAGTAAAATAACAAATGCCAAGGGCTTAGAACAGCACCAGGACATGGTAAGCTCTTGATAAATATTTGTTGCTGTTACCTCCCACCTCTCAAATGTTACAGTTGTCGCTCTTATCCTCCTTCCCACAGATTCATAAATTTCATTTATTTTTCTGACTTGCTTCCTAACCCTTAAAAAGCCCTGTGTCATTCACAAATGTGGACACTTCGCTGGAAATTTTATCCTTGACCAAATGTCATTCAAAAATAATATGCCCCTTATATTTCTTCATGTTAGAATCATCTATTTGCTTTATAATTCATTTCCTGTTTTAAGTTGGTTTTCCCCCAGCTGTTAACTAATGGTTCTTACTTAATGAGAAAAATCACTGGGATACCACAGGAAAAAAATGAATTATTAAATTCACTGAAAAAATCTGTAAATGCTCTTCCAACATTTTGTACCCACATGCAAGTCTATATCACAACACAAGGTAATTACTTGGGGGGCTGGGGAGATAGCTCCATGACACAAGTGCCTGCCTAGCAAGTGCAAGGTCGTGAGTTTGAACCCCAGTCCCACCAAAAAAAAAACAAGGTAATTACTTGGATCTTGGCTTTGCCTATTAAAGAAATATTTTTTTCTTTTTTCCTGGATGTAAGTGTTTAAGGAAGCTATGTTATAGTCTGTCTAAACAAAAGGAAGTCTGAGAATATAATTTATGTCCGTGCTAAATTTTTTCTTGGTTTTGAATCTAAAACTAAAATCTAAAATCTAAATGGTATAAATTATAATTTATTGGTGAATCCAAGGCTGGCCAAGCAGTTCCCCAAAACCCTCCATAAATCCCCAAAAGTTATTACTGGCCATTTTACTCAGCTTAAGGCAGAGCTAGGATATGATGTCATCTAAACAACAAATAGAAAGGGGGTGGAAACGACACTCTCATCATCCGAAGAATTTCTTAACTGTTTTAAAGACAGCTTTAGGGTTTGATCCCCAGAGTGTTATGCCAGTCCCACCCCTGGGATGCGCTGAGACGGCAATTGAGACTGAGCTTGGTGGCGCATATCTTTAATCCAGCACTTGGGAGGCTAAAAACAGGAGGAGCACTACAAGTCCAATCTATGTAGTGAGTCCTGTAGACCCTGCAGTAAATTAAAAAAAAAAAAAAAAAAAAGGCTATTTTTAGAGCATTTTGGGGTTCACAGCGAAACAGAAAAAAATACCCCAATTTCCCATAGGCCCGGTTCCCACACACGTGTTACCCACACCCACACAGTCCGTAGCAGCATCCCCCACCAGAGTACTACAATTTCTTCAACTGGTGGGCCTATGTTGGGGCACCATTATGGCCCAAAGTCCATAGAGCACTTCAGGGTTTCCTCGGGTTGGGACGCATTCTGTGGGGTTGCACTAATGTATAAAGGCCTATACCCTTCCCTGTTGTGTTAGACCAAGTATTTTCATTAATTCTCCGTGCTCTGCCTACCGTCGCTTCCTGTCCTCTAAGTGCTCATAATCACTGACCTTTTTATTCCTCTGTAATTTACTCTTTCCAGGATGCAATAGTTAAAATCTTACGGTGTGGAGCTTTCCAGATTTCCCTTTTTCACCGAGTAATAATCATTTTAATTTTATTCATGTATTTCCGTGGCTTGATACCTTGATTTCTTTCAAGAACATTCTGTCATCTAGAAACACCATGGTTTACATATTCATTTCTTTCAAGTTTGGTAATTAAAAGTAAAGCTGCTAAAAAAAAAAAAAAAAATATGTACGATTTTCAGATTTCTGTGTGAGCACTGCTTTCTGCTTCTCGGGGACCAAGCCAGCCATGAATTTAAGGGCCTATTATTACCCACTGACCTTTAACAAGGTCCAGGATGGCTCCTTATTCACTTATCTGTTCAACAACAACTGTTGGGTCTGAGTTTAATGCTAGGGGCTAACGCCACAAAAAGGAAAACAAAACAAGTCCTAGCTTTCACAGAGCTCGGATTTCAGTGGCGACACACAGACAAGGGAGACAAATGAATTCATTTTAAGACAATGTTGGTGATTAACATTGACAGTGCTCATGAGTAATTACAGGGAAATGTAATAGGGAAAACTAAATATTCCTTGTTATGGAAATCTACTATCACTCTTCAATTTAGGAATATTGGAGAAGTAACTTTCTACTGACCAGTGAAGGGTTTTTGCCTTGGTAAACGCTCTGGGTGATAAGCAAGACAAGACTCATATCAAGGCAAACAGAAACACTGAGTAAAAGGCTTCAGTAAAAAGTTAAGACCTCGGTAACTGAGTAATATTAGAAAATACAGGGATTCTAGCTACCTTATCAAAATTCCATTGTCTCAGTGGGTTAAGCAGTCACGTATTTCTCATAGTCTAGAGGCTGGCAAGTCCAAGAGACAGAGGGATGACAATTTAGATCTCTAAGAAGATTCTTTTTGCTAACTTGTGAATGTCTGCCTTCTTGCTGGGCCTTTCCATGGTAGAGATGGCGACACCACTGGTCCTTCTTCATTCGCTTAAAAGAACATTGGTCCCTTAATGAGTGGGTCATTCTGCTCTAATTTCCTTCAAACACAGTTTCTTGGCAGGTTAGGGCTTCCACACTCGAGTTTTGAAGAGACACCAGCATTCTATCCCCAAAAGCAGGTGGGAATATCCTGCCAGGACTTACTTAGAAATGTTCTGGCCTGTGCACAGAGGTCAGAAATTCTGGACTGCAGTCAACAGTCTGGCTCCCATGCTGAGGCCTCATCTTTGCTACTGCCCCCTCCAGACTTCACTGCAGTCAATGCACACATGTCTCTGGTGCCTCACAGCCTGACTGCCAGAGGACCCTGGCCCCAAGTTTCTAAGACAAATTCTTTGTTTCCTTTAGATACACTTCCTGAGAGGAGATTAAGAGGCAGGAATGGAACAGCTACACATCATTTCTTCTTTTAATGTTGCAAATAAGTATACTACCCTGCAATTATTACAAGACTAAAAAACCAAAATACTTAGTGGTATATCTCAATAAACTTTTATACAATTGCAAAGCCACACAAAAGCCTCTCCATTTTTGTCCTAAAAATACTACCCTCACTCAGGCTTTTGCTTTTTAAAGAGAATTTTTGAAAAACAGTAAAGACAACACAGAATTTCAAAACAAAATGATAGAAAATTAATAATGGCTGTTATATCATATATCATTATCTTCAAAGTAGTTTTTCATATTGTCACATAAAGGCATACAAAACTGATCAATGAGTCAGTAACTGTTTCTTTCAATAAAACAGCAGAAATCAGCACTACATTTATCTTCGCTAACTAGTATGTATACCTTTCTCCCTTCCTTTTTTCCTTCTTCCTTCCTTTCTTTCCTCCTTCTGTTCTCCCTCATCCCAGTTAATCTTTCCTTTTGAGCAATTTCTTTCCCTTTCATAATACCTATTGTACCTTTCAGATTTTATTTACTCTTTCAGTTGCTTACATCAGGGAGATACTACAATGTTTACACATGTAAGTCTGGTTGACTTCACTTATGAGTATGGTCTCTAGGGGCACCTATTAACCCATAAAAGCCTCAAGTTAATCTTTCTTTATAGCTGAGAAATACTCTGTTCTATAAAGATATCACATCTTCCTTATTCATCCTTCAGCTGATGGGCATTCACCTATGACAAACTGTGCTGCTATAAACATAGGTGCACATGTATCACTGTGGCATGATATTTTCAATTCTTCTAACATACATAGCACAACCTAGATACCTTGAAATTGATTGGTTATGATTTTTAGGTGCCTCTAGAGCAATGAGGAATGTTCTAGTGTTTCTGGATCAAGTAGGAGCAATAGATCACTTGATTCTCTCTGAACCTTGATGGATGACAAGGCCACACTGGAAGGAACACCCTTTGAAAGATATTCTTCCATTCTTTGTTCATTTTAGAACTGTGTACAAGGCCTAAAAATAATGCCAAAATGATTACTTTCAGACAGCAAGGGACTAGGAGCACATGCATGAAGCAGAGCAATTATTAATGGCAATCCAGTGTGACATGGTGCAGCAAATGAGGAACAATGTGTCCTCTCATTTAATGTCTCAGCAATATTGATGGAAAGTGATACTGAAATATACACTGTGAATCCATCATGGGCAAAGCTGAAAGAAACTGGACTGCATATAGCCAAACCAAGATGGGCACCAAAACATGGAAATAAAGCTTTTGTAAACAAGGAGGGACAAAGAGTTGGCCGGAGGGAGGGGAATGGAGAAAAAGAAAAAGAATCAAGACAGACAAGGTACAGGCACAATTCCCTAGGATGGATGTCATCATTATGTACATAAGGCCATATCAATAAAATCAATTAAAAATAAATGAAATGGGAAATGGTAGATCGCATGACAAGCTCAAATGGTCCAGGATGATTGTTGCCAGGGGCAGTATCTCAAGGATGAGGCGGGGTGCAATGGGAATTGTGGGGCAAAGACAGCAACACATTTTCATATTTAAACTGCCAGAGATGACAAACAACTGTGAGGCTCTTACAGCGCTCTACCTTGAGTCATCCCCTATGTCTTACTTGTCTGGGAATTGTGACAATGACTAGAGTTGTAGTCGGGGTTGGGCAGGAGAACATGAAGAAGACAGAGAGAAGTGTGGATCTGTATTCAAGCACAAGAATAGTACTAATGGTTTCTGGCTCTTTATGAGCTCTTTTGGAACATGAGTTCAAAACAGGAAAAATAAACACACTTAAACTGGAACTACCTAGCTGACGCCAGAGAGACCTCTGGGCTACTCGAGCCCCACAGCAAGGTAGACTCATGCAGGAGCTACGGGGAGGAACCGTGGCTCCACCAGGAATGACCTGTTTGACAAGGGGGGTTACGCAATCTCCTGGAATCCCAGTTTCCTCACAACGAACCTGGAACTAACTCTAGCTGCTTTACAGATAGTCATTTTAAAAAGAAAATCTGAGAATATCTTCTTTCTTGTTGTCAAAATGAGGCATAACAACTTTTCCTAGTGGAAAAAGTGAGCTTTATGACTTGCTGTAGTAGAAAGATGAAAAGAGCATTTCTTTCAATGACACCCATAGCATATCATCTCTGCACTAGTAGGATAAAAGGATAAGGACGATTGTCATTGAGACACAAAGCCAGATGGTCACAAGAAGGGAGTGAACAGGAAATGTGCTTTCACTGTATAGTTTTTTCTTTTTTAATATGTGCCATGTGTATGTGTAACCTGGACAACAAAGGTTAACATGCGTCTTTCTAGAATAGCATTCAAAAGCCATCCTCACTTTCTCTGTCCACCTTTATGCTTCTCTCTGCTCCTTGGACAACTATCAGTGTGCAAAATGCCCCATATGGACATTGGAAGATGATTGATTCTGATCTGAAAGAAAAAAATTCATCAATTATTATAATTTTTCTTAATTAAACTAAGAGAGACATTACCATGAAATCTTGATAGCGTAGCCCCTCTTATCTGAATGAGACACATTCCAAGATACCCAGTGAGTACTACTTATATTCCAGATGGTAGGTTTGTTCCTATACATATATATCATGATGAAGTTTAATCTCTACATCAGGTACAGTAAGACATTGATAATAATGACAAAATAAAACAATGATGATTATATTGGTAATAAAAGCTTTGTGGCTGTGCTTCCCTATTATTGCACAGTACACACCCTTGTGATAATGTACAACGATGAAGTGCCTACCCCCTGAGACAAAGGGAGGTAAATAACAAAGGCTGCTTTGGGCCACAGTGCAAGGACTACATGAGCACTGTGATACCAAGACAACTGGTCTGACAGCTAAAATGGCAATTAAACGACTGCAAGGCAGGTAGCGTATACAGCATAGATACATTTGACAAAAGGCCGATTGACCTCCTGGACTGGATGAAGTCAAATGCTATAACATTTCATCTTGTTGCTCAGGACAGTATATTACTTCCATCTTATGAATTGTTTACTTTTGAAATTTTCCATTGAATATTTTAAGATGGTGGTTGACCACAAGTGACTGAAACTGCAGAAAGCAAAACCACCGATAAAAGGGGACTACTGTGTTTTATAATTTGTTTATCATATGTAAAAAAAAAAAAATTTAACTTATAAATTTTTCCATCCTCTTTTCCTAATTAAACTTGTTTAATCAGTTGCCTAGTTTTTTCCATAATGGAAGGCTACTCGTTTGGTTTCTTTTCTCATCAAAAAACACTAACTTCAGAAAAACAGAGTCACTATCAGAGGAGAGGATGAAAATGTAAACTTTTGACTTCCTTTGTTTGGAAAAGCAAAATATCAGTTACTATTTGTGTTACCAATCATGTTGTCTTTTAGACTTAAGTTCTCTGAGGGCAAAGCATTTTAATCATCTTCATCATTAATTATTATCAAGACTACCTATGCTTAAAAATAAACAGCATGTGATAAGAACCATTTCCGTTTCTAGAAATGACTCAGGAGCAGCACGGTGTAGCATTTGGCTTTGCAGTGAAGCAGAGCTCTCGCTCATTTCATTGACTGCTCACCCTGTTGGTGCATCTCTGGGTTCCTCATTACCCCAGGTCCCCAACATCACATCACCTAGTGTAGGGCTGCAGACCAAGGGTAACTTCAGTGCACTTCCTAATCAGCTGCCCCAGCAAAGTCCCCAACTACAGTGCCTCCATCCTGAAGGAGGGAACACACACACACACACACACACACACACACACACACACACACACTTCTCTTGTGCTTACTAGAAATCTCCCTTAAAAGACATGACCTTCTTGAGTTTTTCCATGTTTGTTTCTTTTTTGTATATATACCTCTAATTCTTAATGAGTCTCTTAGTGCACTGAAAACCTGAGATTTCTTCAGAAAAATAATGAGATTAAATGCATTTTGTACTCTTTCTTTTCTAGAGAAAAGAAAATGCTCTTTATTGTAATTTTTCTGAGTTCATACCGCCGAGGCTCCCATTCTGGAAGTCTGTATAAGTCACGGAGCTTTATGGAGGAAATCTCTTAATTCTAACAATAAAGCCTGCATTGAGTTAATCGTTTCAATGATTCATGTTTAAATGAAACCATTATTTTCTAGATCCTGCCAAAAATTTACCACAACTCATTCATAAGATTTTATTACAAATTAAGATTCTTATAATTTTGAAAAAAGAACATACACTTCTAAGGTTTCTCATGAAGGGAAAACCTTGGTTTCAGAGCTATGAAATGCCCTTAAAAAATAAATAAATAAAGATGGGGGGAAAGAAACACCTCGTGCTAAGTTTGCAAGTAGGAAATGGGGCCACCCTCCCCTCAGCATTCCGTGGTGGTTCAAAAGAGGAACCCCACAAACCACAACATGTCCAAAGAAAACAGCCAGATCCTACTGGGACTCACTCAAAAAGAGATTCAAAGAGGAAGAAGGGCAACACAGATTAAAGAAGCTTAATTTTTGTTTGTTGTCATTGCTGATCTATAGGCTGATCCATCACTACCACACCCTAGTACCCATTTGATATAGGAAATAAGACACAAAGATCATTCACAATCTCATCTTTCCTTTTCATTTTTTTATGCCAGGAAGAGAGTGTTGTCTGTTCTCCTAGTCTAGAAACAGGAAATTCTGGAACTTTCGTAGGAGTAAAAGAAATGCAAATAAAAAGATAAAAATAAAAAAAAAAAAAAAGAGTGGGCAACCTCTCTCTGACAACGCAGAGCACAACTGCTACACATGCTCTGCCTAACAAAGGCACCAAAATTGGAAATCTGTCTTCTCTGCCTTTCTCCTTTCCCCCTCACATTCAGTCTTTGTTGACAGCAAGTATAATTTTATTTTACACACTGAAGCCAAATGTCCAGACATGTGATGGTTCAGAACTATCTGAAACAAAATGGATCATTACAGTGTTTCACTACTTTTCCTGTGTATCCCACATACACAAGGCCATAAGGATTCTGCCTGCAAAACCCATCTGCAAATGTGAAGGCATCCACAGAGCAGTGCGAAGACACCTACTCACACGCACAGAGAGCGAACTTCCTCAGTACCTCAAGCTCTGCTTTATCTTCAAGTGCTGAATGACTGAAAAGGGCTCAAGCCTGGAGCACCACTGGTTTGCAATACCTCAACCATCTACTCCTTAACAAGTCACCTCTCTCAAGATCTTGTATTATTTAAAATACCAAAGAATGTTCAGGTCCCTTCTGGCTCTTAGCTTAAGATGCCCATATTCATATTGATAAACCTGAATAAAATGTAAACTTCTAAATTGTCTGTGCTATCAATTATTACCAGAGATGACAGACACAAAGGGACAAAAATGTTACTGTGATCATCTTTATTCCCTGTGAAACAAGAGATTATATAACATCTCCAAAAATTTAGCATTAGATTTTCTCAGTAATCCACATGTCAAAAGTAATTATGCAGATTAAATCACCTACAACAGGGCTGGGGAGATAGCTCCGTGACACAAGTGCCTGACTGGCAAGTGCAAGGTCATGAGTTTGAACCCCAATCCCACCAAAAATAAATAAATAAATAAATTGCCTGCAAGCAGACATAGGGGCCACGGGTTCAATCCCCCAGCCTGCCATGTCAGCCCCTCCCCTGGGGCACACTGAGATGGCAGCTGAGACTGGTCATGGTGGCACACACCTGTAATCCCAACACTTGGGAGGATCACTATGAGTCTGATCTAGTAGTGAGACCATGAACACCCGGTAGAACCTTCCCTAAAATACAAAAAAAAAAACAAAAAACAAAACAAGTAGTTGTGGGAAAGGTATACAGACAGAGAGGGGAATTTTATTCCCTCACAGAGAAAAATACCAAAGTATGTTATCTCATGCTTGGAATGCTACTTTTCCTCAAGTTTGGGTTTTACATTACAGAATGTTCTTTATTTATGTCCAAACTCCATCATACATCACGAAATCTGGACTTTTCACTCCTAATCCATGGCAAGTAGCTGGTCAAACACCTAAGAAGCTGTTTAAACATTATATCCACACTTTTGATTTGCTAGTAAGAAAGATCTGCTCTTTTCTGTCTGGGTCTCATGGTGAAGAAGCAGAAACATTGTCTCTGGGCTGTGGAGCAACATCAAGAATGCTTGCCCAGCCAAGCTCACTGTTCCCTCCGGGTCTGCTCTCCATCATATGTTGTTGCTTCTGGATAGCTCTTGAGTGTGCCTCAAACCCAAAGCCAAACTGACACAGATATAGAAACTTCTTATTCAAAAGCTACACTTAGTTTTACAGAAGCCAAAGTTGTTGATGACTCATAAAACATGCAACCAAACAAACATCACGGTAGAAGTAGAGGCTTTCTATCTCTGGAAGAATGTTCCTACACGTAACTATAGCCTAAAGATACCAGAGAAAGATTTCAAATTCCACAAACATAAATCATGATATGTCTGGATCCAAAGGTCAACACCCATTTGCTCCTTGAAGAGTACAGATGAAAGAAACTCTTCTCTCAATTAAAAATCTTATTAGAGTGAACCCCAAAAGAATTTAGAGGTGGACTTAGGCTATTCGCTATTTCACAATAAAGGCTAGACTTTGCAAATAAGACATATCTATTGTAATTTTTGAAACTCCAGTTAGTAAAACAACTTTCCAAGCTGTTATTTATTCTTTAAATGAATGAATGAATGAAAACTACAATAAACAAGAAGATCTGCCTCCAGATTTCATCAACTTTAACATCCCATTGCTGTGTTGCCACAATCTACAGAACCTAGATCACAAGAAGATACAGTCTGTGAAACACTTCACCATCAATGACAACAACAACAACAACAAAAAAAAAATGGGTGTGCAATAACTATACTTGGTTTACACATTCTAAATGAGCTGTCTATGATGAAACATGATATTCCAAACTGGGCAGTAAAGACAAACAGTATAGTTGCTCAAGGAGTTACAGAGCTCCCTACAAGGATGAGTAAAAAGGAAGGAACAGGAAAAACATGAAAGGCACAACTGACATGAGAACAACCATGGAAAAGTCTATAAAAGCAGAGATGAGGTGAAACATCTGTGTCCTTACCAATCTGGAAAGACTTCTTGGATCTGGTAGGGTTTATTGGTTGTTGCTTTCCTTTGCTTGAGAGCTGTATATTGCTTGGTGGACTAAAAACTCAGAAAAAGCTCAAAAAATAATTGGAATGATTAATACAGAGGGCTTGCGCCTTGTGTGCTCTTGAGGATGTCTGGTTAACCTTGGGATTCTAGATCTGTCACAAAATCTCCAGAGGACAAGCTCCTAAGAGAAGACAAAAACTCTGATGAGGAGCTGAGACAGTGATGCTTTTTTTTAAGTCCAAATTTATGCACCCTGGGAAAGACACCAGCAAGAGAGAATAGCAAATCCCAAAGCACTGGAAAGGAAGGCATTGTGAACCAGACAGCACTGCTTTCTTGAGGCATTTTAACACAGAACAGCTTAGATTTACAGTGATTCTCAACCTTTCTAATGCTGTGACGCCGCAATGCAGTTCCTCATGTTACGATGACCCCAAACCAAAAAATAACTTTGGTGGCTACTTCAAAACTGTAATTTTAGCCAGGCATGGTGGCTCACACCTGTAATCCCAGCACTCGGGAGGCTGAGGCAGGAGGATTGGTGCAAGTTCGAGACCAGCCTGGGCTACAAAGTGAGCTCAAGGCCAGCCTGAACTGCATAGTGAGACCTTGTCTCAAAAAGACAAAAAAAAAAAAAAAACTGTAATTTTACTACAGTTATGATCCGGAATGGCTTTAGGTGACCCCTGTGTTTTGGTTGTTTGACCCCTGCTGGGGTCACGACCCACAGGTTGAGAACCGCTGGCTTAGATGTTGGTACCCATGAGCAGAAGCCAATTTATCTCTAGTGTCTTAATATGCTGCAGCTGACCACAAAGTTGGTAAGTTAAAATTTCTGTGGGATATAATTATGAAATACTGCACATCCCCAAATCATTCCTTTTAGACTGTTCCTCAAAAGCTTAAAAATAACACTTCACTCACACAGTGTTTCACAAACAAAGGAAGTAGGAAAAATATGGAAGTGGAATGCAAATTAACCAGCGGGTATTTGCAAGCATGGAGAAAGATGAATCGATTGGAACTAGCGGATCAAGTGGAGTCTGAAGTTAACAGTGGGGTTTCTATGACCTAGATCATGCATTGCTTATTGGATTTAGAGAGTACGTAGACGTTCACCAGACCAAGAAGATTGGTCGGTGGCCAACGAACATGGTAGAATAAGGTGACAGTCAAGGGAGAAAAATTCCACTTGTGTCTATGAAGCCCCATGGACATGGTGTTGGCTGCCAGTTAACTTTCTATAGCTACATGCTAGCCACTGTACCGCCCAAGGAATGATGGCGCCCGAGGATGAGCACCAGGTGTGTTGTCTGGGGAAAATAGTGAGAAGAGAAAGTGTGTGGGTTTGTTGCCCAAGTCTCCCATAAACGCCACCAAACAGCATTTTTCTCTACCTTAAGTCACATTCTGTAAGCTGGTAAGTTAATTCATTGATTCATCGAGATGTATTTTTCCCTCATCACACATTGGGCAATGTGCCAGGCCCTGAGGACACAAAAGTGAATAAATAACATAATTAATCATAATAATAGTTTCCATTATTGGGTTCCTTGAATGTGCCAGGAACTCTGCTTCCATTACACAATGGAATGCACACAATAAACTTCTAAAGGAGACGTTATGTTCCCATCTGCAGATGAAAAACTAAGATGAAGAAACGACAGGGCTAGGAGGCCTGCGAGTGAGGTGCTTTGCTCAGAGAACACAGCAAGGAACGAGAGCAGGGAGCTACGGTGTGAAAGAGGCTAGGGAACTTCGAACATGGAAGGCAGAAGAAAAGGTGGTGTGCTAATTCAGCATGGGGAAGCGGGAAGGAGAAAAGAAGAGCGAGTGGAAAGAATGTGGATGTGGGTGTGGGCGTGGCTACATCAGTGTGTCTGTGGCCGTGTGCCTATGTCCCTGGGTGTGTGGGGGTTTGTCTGTGTTTATGCCTGTGTGTGTCACTGTGTGGGTGGGTATGTCTGTGTGTCAATACGTGTGTGTGTGTGTTTGTATCTGTAATGCGTTTCTGTGCATGAGTGTGTGCATGCCTTTGTGTGTGTGTGTGTGTGTGTGTGTGTGTGTGTGTGTGTGTGTATCCATGTGTCCTGAGCAGAGAGAAATGGACACAGATCACAGCAGAAAAGCCATCCCAGAGGAAGAGGGTAAGATAATGCATCTTTCATCTGTCTCCCACAACCTCCCTCTGCATTTCTACAAGATGAAGAAGATCGCAAGGAAAAAGCAACAGGGCTTGTGTGCAGTTTTAGAAATGACGTGAGAGGGGCCGAGGAGATAGCTCTGTGGCCCAAGTGCCTGCCCGGCAAATGCAAGGTCATGAGTTTGAACCCCAGTCCTATAAAACCGAACAAACAAGTAGAAATGACACGAGAGACCGTGGCAAAACACATTTGATCAGCTTAAAGAAGAGGGACATTTATCATGACAGATTAATTGCTCTTCTTTAGTTGAGGTTGCCCCACGTCTCTTTGTATCCAGAGAGCAATGATGGACTTCTAAGCAAAGAAACTGACCCATAGAGGTCTGGAGAAATACGGCAGAGTGGCCACTTCAGTGCAAATGCTTGTGTCTGTGCATCTCCCAATGCTCGAAGCATTTTAGGTACATTTCTTTTCAAATCGTCTGCAAGACCTACTATGTGTTCTTTAGAATGACCTTAATGATGGCAAATTGCCCACTAAATGCTAATGCTCTCGTTTTTAAGTTAATAATTATAGCCTATGATGAGCTATTCAAATAGGTAAAAACTGAAAATAACCACTAATGTCAGGCAGTAAGTGTGTCATTTTTATAAATCATCTCATCCGATAGCATTCTCAGCACAAATTGCTTAGGTCATTTTCTTTTTCTTTTCTTTGTGCAGCATTAGGGATTGAACCGGGGATTCAGACAAGTGGGCTCCTCTGAGCTGCATCCTCAGCCCTTTGTATTTTTTCAGTTTGATGCAAATCTAGGCAAGTTCTCATTAAGTCATATAAAGTCGACATCCATGTTCTCATTTAGTAGTATTTCTTTAATCATTAAAGAATCAGTATACCTCACTGGAGAGGTTTTGGAAAAATCTAAGAGAACAGAAAGGCAAGAAAGTTCCTTTAGAGTCTTAAGCACACAGATCTAGTGATTGTTGACAGCACTCAGCTTCTCCATCTAATTTTGCTTCTGAAAGTATACAAGAATGGTGTTCCCACCAAATGGATCACAGTGGGTATAAATTTGGAACTTTTGACTTAAAATTCTGAATCATTTTTGGCGTCACTGAATTTCTTCTGCGAAATCTTTTCTCACTCCTTGGCGTCTCTGTGAGCGGCAGTAGCACAATCTCCTCAAAATAGTCTCAGTATTTCAGTACCGTAAAGGCACATCCCTCACAGACGCATCCGGGTGGATTTCTATGATCATTTCTTGAGATTATTTCCTAGAAGTCAAATTGCTGGATCCAGAGCCTGGAAGAGCCTAGTGGCTGTTTTAATTTTGGCATTTTTAGATGAGGAAATGAAAACTCAAAGTACTTTCCAAGGTTATAAGCCCAAAATGTAGCAAAGACTGGAGAAGACCCAAGACTATAATTTTCTGAAGGCTTTGATTTTCTCCCACTAATATAAACTAGTCTTGAAGAAAAAAAAAAAAAAAAAAAAAAAAAAGAATTAGCATGTGTGTAACCAAAACTAGTCCTGGAAAAAAATTTTTTTTTTACAATTTTTATTTTTATTTTTTTTTTTCTTGTTTCAGAACTTTTGTTTGTTTATTTATTTATTTTTATGGCCGGCTCAGCCTGTGGTGAGCATGTGATGCCGGGGATCGAACCGTGGTCCCTGCAGCCGCCTAAGCTTTCCTAAGCAGGCACTTTAGACCACTGAGCCATCCTGCCGAGCCCCAGAAAGAAATATTTTTTTAAGAGTTAAAATAATGTGTTGGATTTATAGTTCCTCTAAATGAATCTTTAAAGAACCAAGTTTATACCTGAGTTCATGTTCTGCTAGATCCCATTATAAAGGGCTCATGTCACGTCTCTGTTGCTTTCTTAGATGTCAATTTGATCCTTTATGAATTCATGATATTATTCATATTCTGACCTAAATACTGGATTTTTTTTATTGAAATGGAAAAACAACACAATCTCTTTGGCACTTGGGGACAAACTTAGTTATAGTTCTGGCAAGCCATTGGCAGGTGGGGGAGTCCACACCAGCATGCTTGGAATACCAAGTGACTAATAGATAACCAGTCTTCTTTAAGCCTGGCTCCATTCTGATAACCAGAGAGAAAAGAAAAACACTTACCGCCCAAAATTCTACTGGTTCGTGGCACCCAGAAAGCTTGTTTGCTTGGCAGGAGGATGGGAAGGAAAGCAGCAGTGCAAGAACAACCAGCCCTCTTCCTGCACAGTTGCCACCAGAATATAGTACAACGTGAATCAAAAAAATACCAGACTGATAGAGCAGCACCCTAGAAGGGGTGAGTGGGTGTTGGGGCGAAACTGCATTTTTAAAGAGGAACCTCCGAGTATCTTCAAACTGTTCCTAATTCTTTGGCCCCAGGCACTCTTTTGGAAGACGAACCAGAGTGGATTTGAAAGACAAGGCAGTGGAAGAAGTTGACCTGGGCTTTCAAAGCCTTCGCAAAGATGTTCTCAATCAGCTTTCCCCGGTGTTCTGTTTATGGATCAGCAAATGTCACCCCCCAGCAGTGACCCCGGATCAGCAAGCCCCAACCTGTGTGTTTCACCAGCATCTGAAAGGCAACTGAACCCAGAAATCTGGGTCCCTTTCCCCTCCTGTCCTGCCGCCCATGGCACTAAGGCCACCTGCATGGATGCGCATCTGGGTCCTGCTTTTCTTTCTGTGTCCCTTGTTGTCACCCAGGTGTAAGCTTCTAGCATCCTCTTGTCCAATCCCAACATTTCACAAAGCTTTAGCCACGTTATAGTCCTAGGCCAATGGTCTGTGGAAGCCCTCCAGAGCCCTTTTGGCCTCAGAAGTTCAGTGCCTATACCTTCTCTCTGCCCTCACTCTCTGTGTGGACTGGCCCTGCCAGCCTCCTCTCCACAACTAGCCTTCTCTCTGGAAGACACTTGTCCCGGGCCTTCCCATTGCCATCGCACTGCCCGGCATAGCCCCTTCCCTGTGCTGCTGACTGCTGCATTCAGTCCTCAACTCCAGCGTCACGTCCTCAGAGGGCTTCCCTGAGCCCTCCCTATAATATGTCCCATATTTTATTACCTTCATATCAGTCATCTCTAGAGGACTTTGCCTTCTGTTTATCTATGTACCTGTTTACTATTCTGCCTTCCTCACTAAAATATAAGTTCCTAAAAATAGGACATGTCTAACCAATCACCCATACCAGCACATAAAATAGCACCCAGCTCACAGTAGCCATTTAATAAAAAAAGTGTCTAATAAAGGGATCAAGAAATAACTGAGAGATGAATGGGTTTATTACTATGTGTTTTATTATTACTACTTTAAATTCGTTAAAAAAAAAAAAAAAACCAACCAGAGGTATTTTGTTCTTTTTAGGCTCAAACAATGGCC